>PYUH01000044.1:6693520-6744660 GCA_016808085.1 Suaeda aralocaspica | reverse complement strand
CATTCTCAGGTAATCTCTTGCTATAATTATGTTCCTAATTACAATCTAATCATTTTTAATTTCTTGTAAATTGCATTTTATTTCAATTGATTATTATAATTGTTAAACCTAATTAAAGATAAATGATACACAGGTTAAATGGGTGTGATTAATTTGTGCAATACTTCATCATTGTGTATGATTAAGTCAAATTACAGTGAACCCAATTGTAGAAAAGTGGTTGCAATGGCTTCAACATTGCCTGTTAAACAATTGACTGAAGAAGATGGTCAACAAAAGGTTACTGGGGATTCTTTTATTAGACCCCATCTTAGGAAATTGTCTCCTTATCAACCCATTTTGCCATTTGAGGTAATGCCTTTGTCATTTTTATGTTGAATTTTATGTTTTTTTTTTTTGGATGATTTTTTGGTTTTGATTGATACCCTTTTGTGATTTTGATGAAAAATATGATCTCTAGTTGGTTAGTTTGATTATTATGATGTTGTTTGAATTCATTGTGGTGAGATTTGTGTGAGTGAGGGATAACTTACTTGGTTAGAATTTCCATTGTCATTTAATGTTAAATGTTGTGTATTTATCTTGTTTTTTGGATGAATTCTTGGTTTAAGTTGATACCCTCTTGTGATTTTGATGAAAAAAATGTGATCTTTAGTTTGATAATTATGAAGTTGCCTTTGTTATTTGAACCGATTATGGTGGCAATTTGTGGTCAATTTTGTTGATTATGCTGCAATTTGTTAGCGTTTATCTTGAATCATTGATCAATTAAATTGTACTTGCATCAACAAATGGTCAAATACATACAACTTGCATGTTATACTTTCTGAAAATTAGCTTGGATGTGAAGTGACTTGTTTCCTTTCACTTTCTGGGTTGTGATAGGTTTTGTCGACTCGCCTTGGTAGGAAACCTGAGGATATCATTAAATTGGATGCAAATGAGAACCCATATGGTCCTCCCCCGGAGGCAAGTTATGTTGAATTTGGTTCATCTATTCCCACTGCCTGTCTGCAGTTTCTTCCTTTCCCTAACTGAAATTTTAGATTTCTATGTAGGTCTTTGAAGCTCTGGGAAATATGAAATTTCCATACGTTTATCCTGATCCAGAAAGTCGTAGATTACGTGATGCCCTTGCCGAAGATTCAGGCCTTGGTTCTGAAAATATTCTTGTAGGATGTGGTGCTGATGAGCTTATTGATCTGATCATGCGGTTAGGGATCATAACTCTGTCTCCTACTCTTGATGCTTTCAATTTTAACGATAGACACTTCTAATGTCTTTCAGCTTTCATCATTTTTCTTACAGTTCGCTTTTCTTACCATTTGTTCTAAATGATCTTGTAGTTCAGTTGTGTGCTGGAACCTGGTGACAAAATAGTTGACTGCCCACCAACTTTTACAATGTATGAATTTGATGCGAACGTAAATGCAGCTGTTGTCCTTAAGGGTAAGAATAATCTTTGACCTTGATGTTAGACTTTCATATTTCAACTTTTAATCCTGTTTGATATGTACAAAATTGGATTCCTTTTTTAGCTTCTGTATTTGTTGTTCATTAGTTATTTTATCTTTTGGATATCCAGTCTTTATACTCCAAATTTTTTTTTGAATTGTGGTACTGTAATGAAAGCTGTGTTAATAAGCTTCTCATTTTTTCTCTGCAGCTCCAAGGCATGCTGATTTTAGCTTGAATGTAGAAGAAATTTCACGTATTGTTGAGCTAGAGAAACCGAAATGTATATTTCTTACTTCCCCAAACAATCCAGATGGGAGGTAAGTGGCTATAGTTGAAATATTGTGGACAAAAGGCTTTAATATGTTCAGATTTGTATTATGCATTGTTATTAACTTGATATTATGATCTTCTGCCATAATAATGTACATGTGACTAGTTGACTAAAATCATATCTTTAAACGTTAATTAGCAATTTAGCATTCATTTTGCATAGCAACAAATCTGAGTCTTGCAGGAATATATTGTTGGCTTGGTATTGTCTATACTGTTTTGTAATTTGCCCTATTTAGTTTATGGATTTGAGTGATATACATTTTGGGTGAGGGATATGGTGGCAGAGATATTATATCTGATTGGGTAGAGTTGTGCTTAGAAAATTCTAAACCTGTGTGACCCAAGTCACTATTTTTTCCAAGAACTTTAGATCCAAAACAATTTAATTAGTATGTGGTACATAATACAATAGTTCAGTCTTATGCTAGTGTTAAAAAATTAGGTAGCAAAATGTGTTTTGTACCAGTTCCATTTACCAAAGTGTACTAGGAAGCTATATTACTTTGGATATTGCAAGAAGTATGAGATACAAGTACGTGTGCTAGCGTCACCCATGACCATTTTATAAATTTGATTGGTTTTTGGTTCGAACTGGAGTTTCAAGTGTTATACCCAATTACCTATGTCCTCATTTCCGAAGTCTGAGTATACAATATTGGTAATTATGGTGAAATGAAGAGTTTGAGTGATGTAGATAAAATTGTTTAGAACTGTCAACAAGTAGAGCTTAGAAAGCAAGTTAAATGCATTGTTAACTTGTTAGATTATAGGAACCCATTATTTTTAGAATTTGTTTTGTGGTATAATTGCTGTCCAGCAATCTGGTAGGCAATCATGTGGCGCCATAATTGTCATTGAATTGCACAATACGAGGCAAGAATGCAAGAAAGGCAGCAATTTTTAGGACATTGTTAAATATCGTTCTTCACTATTTTAGAGACTTAAGAGATAAAATTATATTTGTAATGCATGTTGTAGAGTGACTTTGATATGTAGTTGAGTTCCAAGACTTCCAACTATTACAGACCTGTGTGGTAAAGGAAATGGGGAAAAGGAGAAGGGAATACATCCCTTCGTTTGGACTGAAAGTCGTAAGAAGTGAAGGGGAAGGGATAGGCCCATCCACTCTCTCTCCAAAATAGAGAGCCTCTGAGGGAAATGGAACTCCATCCTCTCCTGCTTCCTTCACCTCTCTTTCTTCCTTTTTCTGTCCCCTCCCTTTCTCTTCCAAGTTGTTATTCAAACAAAGTACTTCCTCCGCCACGAATTAGTTGCAACAAAAATATTAGTTTGTGAGTTATAAAATAATGGTTTGTTGCAACTAATTCGTGGTGGAGGTAGTATTAGATATGCTGATGCGTGCTCTTGTCCTCCTAATGCTTTTCGCTTTTAAATTCTAACCCGTGAACTGACTGTGACTGTGTGTACTATATATTGACGAACTGTATTGTATTCCACGTTTCATGCAGTATTATTAGTGATGAAGTTCTGCTGAAGATTCTTAATCTCCCCGTTCTGGTGATTCTAGATGAAGCATATATTGAATTTTCAGGACTGGAATCTCGAATGAAATGGGTGAAGCAACATGAAAATCTAATTGTTCTTCGGACCTTCAGCAAAAGGGCTGGTATGATGTTGATATGGTTTTCTTTTGTTTTCCCTTTTCTTTTTCCTTCAAAAGATTGAATTTTATTTTGAGCTTTTTTACACTTCTAAATGTAGGACCCTTTTTCTTTCTGATGCTAAAACAAAACCAGCTAATTTCTGATGTTTAAAATCTTCTTAAGTCGGCTGTTATAAAGTGTTATTAGAATTGCAAATATCACAATTCATGTCAAAGACAATGTGGTAGTTTTTCTCTGTGAAAGTATATTAATCATATTGAGCCTAGGTTATGGAGGACATTGGTGTCACACCCTTTGTTTTTTTTTTTTTTTAATTTTCTTTTCTGCTCAAGTAATTCTTTTGTTTCTCATAAGCTATTTCATATGTTAACAGGCTTAGCTGGCCTTAGGGTGGGATATGGAGCATTTCCTTCTAGTATTATCGAATATCTTTGGAGAGCAAAACAACCATATAATGTATCTGTAGCTGCAGAACTAGCTGCATGTGCTGCATTGCAGAATCCTGCTTATCTAGAAGTAAAGTTTTCTGTTGCTCTTTCTATCAGCTTTCTATTTCCAATTTCTGTCCCATTACTAGTAACTTTTTTTTTGATATTATTTTTATCTAATACCTGTCTCTAACAGGATGTCAAAGAGGCATTGGTAAAGGAACGTGAGAAGCTTTATAAGCTTTTGCAGGAAGTACCGTTTCTTAAACCATTTCCGAGCTACTCTAACTTTATTCTTTGTGAGGTTACCTCTGGACTTGATGCCAAGAAGCTCAAGGTACTATCACTGCCCTTCTTTTGTATACAATGTGGATACTAGTAGTTTCATAGTAACTTTTTCGCTGTATCTTGCTTTGTGGTACTTCCTCTGGGTTTAACATGTGGTTGCATGCCTACTTTAGGTTATAACCCTGACTCCCAAAATAGTGAGGTGATTTCGATTCCTCGATAATAGCATTATCCATTGACTTAGGTAGCATTAGGCCTAACTTTAGAAAGTGATTTTGAGCTTATAAAAAAGTAGGGCTAATCAGGGCGTAAAAATTGAAATAATTTCCCATCCTCCTAGAAGGAAGCTTGAAATCAAAAGTTAGAGATTCAGGCTTTTGAATTTTTTATCACGTGGAAGACTTCATCCTCCTTAATGAAACTTTCCAATGGACACATTTTATGCCCCATCCACCGTCTGGAAAAGTTTCAATGTTCCATCTTTTGATTCTTCTCTGCATCACAACGTGATTAAAAAAAAATACCACGTATAAGCAATGAGCCTCGAACCCTCCTTCACGTACTTCACTACCAAAGCTACCACCAGCCCCTTATCGCCACTACTCTCAATCGACATCATTGGCTGCTGAGCATCACATCCATGGTCGACTACCTGCTCCATCATTTATTTCTCTCTTCTTCCTTCATCTATCTCTTCCCATCACTGCCATCAGGTCCATCTTGATTATGGTCTTGGACTGCTGTAATTTGCAGATCTTTGTGGTTGGTGTAAGAATAAATAATGCATTGTGTTTAATTCAGATCAACTGATTTATGAATTTGATGCTCTCTTACTTATGGGTTCGAAATGAAATCAATATATTACGTATTAAAAGAAAGTAGACATGATGTTTTGCAGTATCCGAATTTTTGATATTATTAAATGGAAGTGTTAATATTCATATAGGTGTACTGTTATTTAACTAGGAAAACACTTGTGTAACAAAATGTCTGCTCCCAAAGAGTATTAACAGGCAAGCAATGTCAACTGCATTGATCTGTTTCCTTCTAAAATACATTGGCTGGACACTTGTAAAAACTGTTTATAGAAAACTACTTTTAAGAACCAAAGCTGTTTCTAGAAGCTTGACCAAACACATCCGAGGAATTCTGAATAATTACTACCAAATTGTAAAAAAATCTATAAATTCAAAGACAATTATGCTAAGTTGATTCAATTCCTTGAAAAAGACGCAATCAAATGTATTACATGTGTGTGCGGGGTGTCTATCTAGAGAGGGGGAAAAATGATTTTCTTGGGTGCAAAGTAGGTAGATATTTGCTAGTCTGAAAGATTGTGTTTTGACTCATAACATAAAAAACAGGAGGACCTTTCAAAGATGGGTGTCATGATCCGTCACTACAACAGCAAGGCGCTGCGGGGTTATGTTCGTGTATCTGTTGGAAAGCCTGAGCACACAGAAGCCTTAATGAACTGTCTCAAACACTTCTGTTGATTCACAATCATCTCATATTGTGAACAGGATACATTATTTTAAACAAACTTATTATGCCTCTTTTAAAACAATTCATTCTTGATACCAGTAAGAAAAACTTTTGAGATGATTACAGTTCTATTGTTCAAAGGCATGTCATGAATTTAGAAAGTGACTTTCTTATGAAATCTGCTAAAGTTCTCATTCTGTTTTTCAGTCATGTATGGCCTGTTTAAATAGATAGCTTAATATTTGCTGCAGGGCGATTGGGTAGATGGCTAGATGTAGAGCAATCTCAGAATGTAGTTCAATCCTTTTTGAGATTGCTCTCGTTCCCATTAGAAACTTAACTTCATGATTCATACTTCATATGTTGAAGGCGTGTCACATTATTACCCCTGAGGATATAATTGTAATGTATTTGCAATATACTTGTATATTTCGATGTTTAGCTTATACTTCATCCTCCTCAACTTCTAGGTCATTTTTTACCTGCAAGACTAATCTTTCTCCACTGTACCACAGCAATCCTGTTTAATCCTCTTAATCATCGCCTCCAAACGAAGAAAAATTCTAATTACAGTCAAAATCCCTATATAATAACACTTCCTTAAACAAACCATAAAACTTATTAACTTGTAAGTTTCAACCAAATAATAAAACTTATCTTCAAAATACATTTTTCTGTAATTATGGCGCCTTCATCTCAGAAACTATTAGAAAGAATAAATGTCCCTTTACTAGGTGGATACTCTTCTGCTGTTTATAACAAAATGGTATTGCGTGACTTAACCTTTTAGCCTTTCTTTCTTTCCATACTCTTAATTATTTAATTTTCAAGTTCTTATAATTCACGTATTCTTTCCCACTTATTAGAGATTATAGGGTAGTTTACACTACAAAGCTATAATTTATTACCAGTCATATTCAGCTTCTGTTAGCTTTTGCACCCTTTAAGTCTGTTGGAAAACCAATATAATCTATGTTTATTTTATCATCAGAAAATGTGAGTATGAAATCTATGTCTAAAACATTTTAGCTAGAACACTATAATCCTCCTCATCCAACACTATCTCCGTCATTCGTTGCTGAAAGGCAAATGGCAAAGGTGTTTCTTACATGTTTTACACCCTTTAAACCATTAGTTTCTGATGAACTAGCTGCTGAGTTGTTATCTTCGTTGTTTGTTGATTTACAATGGCTCCAAAATTCTCTTGAAGATAATCCTCTTTCGTTTCAATGGTGTAGTGATGCCATGTCCATCATCAAGAAAACTCATTCTCATTTTCTTGTTGACCTAGAGAGGATTCATGTTCCTGCTTCATGGGATGTTGTACACATGCTTGATGAATATTTGAGTGCATCCTTGGATGTCTTAGACTTGTGCAACCTGCTTAAATCGGCCATTTCAGGGTTAGACAGGTATCGGTTGATGATTGATTTCATGATCAATAATTTGAATGATCCTAGCTTTTCAACCACAACTAGTAAGATCGAGTTTGAAAGACTTGTAAGAGAGAATTATAACAAGTTTTTCGATGTAAAGAAATTGAGGGAAATGAACCTTAATAAGGAAGGAGTGTCTAAAGTGAAGTTGAAGAATGGGACTAACATGCTTGCTTTGCAAACTTTTAGGAGCACTATGTCTATTATTTCTTTGTTCATCTTTAGTTCAATTCTTCATCCTATTCCAATCAAAATCGATGAGGGATTCTACACGCAATTATGCAATTTGGACTCATCCTCAGATTGTATCAAAAAACTCATCAGTTCTCTTGGCGAAAGGTTTCAAAGTGCACAAGGATCAAACAGACCGGTTTTACTCGAGAATGAGATGATTGAAGATGCATTTGCAGACTTCAAAGAGCATGTTATTTCTGATAAGAAGATGAGTGTTGGTGAAGGGAAACTAGGAAAAAGTTTAGAGATATTGAAGAAGAGGTCTTCGACTCTCAAGGAAGGACTAGACTTGCTTGAGTATGAAGTGAATGAGTTGTTTGAGAATGTTATTGAGGGGAGGACAAGAGTGATTAATTTAATTACCATTATAAATCACTAATTTGGTTTTTAGCATTATAAATCACCTAGCCTAGACAAGAGTGAGAGTGCTTATAGTTTGTGTTGTGTGGATATGATTGTCTTGAGGAAAGAGATGAGTTCCATGCATATTAGCAAGAACTTCAATTCTCTTTTACCTTGCCTAGATTTTTTATGACTTGATTTCATGATTTGTTGAAACATGAACCTTTATACTTTGTAGTCAAATTCCTAAACATAAGTCATTATTCATTTTATATTGCAAACATCTTATATCCTACCTGTTATATACTCATCCAACGGTCCAGATTAAAGTTTAACCTTAATCCATGAGACAAAATATGGGGCAACGGATGAAAGACACGTGTCCTCCATTTAATACACAGGATTAGGCAGAAAGCCAAGTGGGAGAGAGGAATCCCCATTACACGCCAGATAATCCTCCTCTCCTCCCTACCAGAGGAAAGAAGAGAATAGTTCTCTACTGTACAAGGGGCAAAACAGTGTACTCTCACCAGTATAAATACCCATGAAAAACCAGAACAAAGGATTGAATTCACATTTATTATAAGCATTTATTGTGCTCACTCTCTCTCTAAGTTCTATAAACTGTTACTTACTTAAGCATCGGAGGGGGATAAATCCACCAAGGATTTATTCTTTTGTGCAGGTACCACAAGGCGTTGGACCTTTGCTCGCCAGGCGCCCATTGATCGCCAAGTTCACCTAAGGCCACGCCACCCATCTCACCTGCCAGCTTGGACGCCACCCATCACACCTGCTAGCTTGGACGCCCACCTCAACGCCAAGTCAACAAGTCAAAAGCATTGTATGTAGCATTACTGTGTGATCTTTGTAATTAAGAATCTTTCAAGTTATAAACTTGTGATCATTTGTATTCATACAACACTACCTAAACGACTAAACATGTGGTACATTGACATATTAGGAAGGATGTAAATTTCCTTTTAAGCTAAGGATGAACGTAAACTCATACTATCTCTGTAAACGTTTAGTTACAATAAATTATTTTTTTAAATACTCTCAAATAATATCTCTTTGTTACAAATAAATGTTTACGGAGGTAGTATAATAGTTGACCCAAGTGCTAAACAACTTGATAGTTGTTTAAAGGAGATTTCGGGTTTGAGCCTCATAAATGCAGAAAACTCTTTTTGAGAGACTCGTCCACCATAAGCCAAATATGCAATCAGAGTCGAATCCAGATGTAGCAGGAACCGAACTGGTGGACAAACTAAAGAAACGTAAATCCTTAACATGGTGGACAAACTAAAGAAACGTAAATCCTTAACATCTAAGGTTGAACCATAATCAATTCATTATAATGAGCCAAACTTCATTGCCAATTGTGTTTCATTTAGCTTTTTTGTAGAGTTTTTTTATCGAGAAATATATGCTCCAAGCCTCCAACACAAATTTATTTATTTATTTTGGTGTTTGCATTTTGCAACCTCCATTGTTATTTAGATTGTTAAATGACCATAATTTGATCTTAAATTAGTCCAATTAGCGAAAATCTAACCTAAAAATTTCAAAAAAGTTTATTTATTTATTTATTTCAGATACATATATCATTAAGGATGTGTTCTTTTCGCATGATTATGATCTCACTAATCCAATTCAATCCCATCAATCCATTTTCCAACAATCCAACCTATTAATTCAATCCATTAATATTGTTCCCGCAAAAAGAACACACCATATAGAATTTTCAAAAGCTTTGGGCTACCAATTGAGATTGGCACTTGAAATTTTTTTGGTAACTATGTATTGACAACTTTAAAAAGTTAAGTGTACTCACAAAAACACAACTGCTAACTAAATCGAATACAATACCAAATAAAAGTTAAGCGTATTCACAAATAGTTTTTTTCCCTTGTTCGAAAAAGACCATAAGAATGATTATATAACAGGTTTTTAGGAGTTGAATCAGATTGTGGGGAGTCCTGTGACGGTCCATAGCACGCGGTGAAAAAATAGGGCGAATTCCGGGAAGGCTCCTCGGTGGCCTCAATAAAAAGCCATTATCCACATTTTTTTGAGATTCTGGGATTTCGAAATTTTTTTTGGAAAAAACGCCCCGTGATGTCCGTATGGTTAAAATATGACCCTAAACCAGATGTATTGGGGAAAAAAATACCTTAAGAGTGACGAGAATGGGTTTTTAAAGGGTCCGTGAAATAATTATTTTTACCTGTTCGAAAAAGGGATAAATAATTACAGGTTTTTAGGGGCCGAAACTTATCGTAGAGAGTTTTGTGGTGGTCCATAGCACGCGGTAAAAAACTAAGGCGATAATAAGACAGGGCTGGGAAGGCACCCCGAGAGGCTTCAATCAAAGATTATTATCCATTGTTTTCTGAGTTTTAAGGGTCCCGAAAAAATTTTGGCGAAAACCCTCTGAGGTGTCCGTATGGTTAAAATATGAACCCAGATTAGGTGATCTGGGGTGAAAAGGCCTTAAGAGGGACGAGAATGAATTTTTACAAAGTCCTTGAAATAGTTGTTTTTCCCTTGTTCGAAAAAATTCATAAGAGGGATGATAACAAATCTCTAGAGGTCGAAACCAATCTTGGGGAGTCATATGGTGGTCCATAGCACGCTTTTATAAAATAAGGTGAAAATAAGACGGAGGTGGAGAAGGCCTCTCGGGAGGCCTCAATCATAGACTATTATCCACTATTTTTTGAGTTTTCGAGATCACGATTCACGAAAAAAGGTTGCCAAAAATTATCTGGGGTGCCCGTAAAAAAAAATTACGAACCTAGAACAAGCGATTTGGTGTGAAAAAGCTTAAAGAGGAAAGATTAGAGGTTTTTATAGGGTTTCAGAAGTAGTTGTTTTTCCCTTATTCGAAAAGGCCATAAAAGTAATAATAATCAATTTTTAGGGGCCGAAACCGATCGTGAGGAGTACTATGGTGGTCAAAAGCATGGGGTGAAAAAATAGGGCGGATATAAGACGGTTTTCGAAAAGGCCCCTTGGTAGGCTTCTATTAAAGGTTATTGTTCACTGTTTTTTGAGTTTATGATCTTATAAAAAAAAGTTGCAAAAAATCCTATGAGGAGCCCGTATGGTTGAAATATGAACACAGACCACGCAATTTGTAGTGAAAAGTCCTTAAGAGGGATGAAAACGAATTTTTAGAGGGTCCTGAAATAGTTGTTTTTGTTGCAACCACCTTTTCCACCTCACCTAAATTCCAGTTACACCATGCCACCGTGGAAGACAGATACAACAGCATAGGAAATCCAGCAATAGTCGCAGTGTCGCACACTCATGGTCAACCCTCAAATAAATTAAATCAGATCTAATAATCTAAAACGCCAAATATCAGATTTAATTTAGTTTTAACACCGAGCTCGTGGTTGAAATCGCCTAAGGAAATCTCCTTGGTGCCGCTAAACACTGCACTAAACCCAGCTCAATAACCACTATATAACAATGAGAAACTATTGTTGTTGTTCCTCCTGCTACAATGGCGATGGAAGTGATATTTTAACCAAGGTGAAGGAAATCAAGTTATTAGAGGAGCAGCAAACTGGCAGCAACTTTCATTTATTAGAGTTGTAATGGCTCGGTGCACGTTAATTTTACTGTGAACCTGGTGCATACAAGATGGAATGTAAATCTTTATGCGACAAAAACTTTTTGTAAAAACTTTCTTTGGCCTCCTTGGACAAATTGTTCAAGATCTGCCACGGATTGTCGTTAGCATCTTGTGTAGAGCTAGGCTTATCCTTGGGTCTGTGGCTGAACAACTTTGAAATCTGTCTCCTCTCACAGTCCTGCAAATACCAAGCAACATGAACTTCAAAACCTGTCTCCTCTCACAATCCTTCCATTAATTTAAAAAACCTATTCTTGTGGGCCAATTGGCCCTGACAGAGCTTATACAGGTACTCACCTTAAACATGTCGAAATAAAATTTTTTGCCAGGATTTTTCTTTATCAACTTCTGGTATGTATAAGTAAAGCTTAATTGATCTCTAGAAGTAAAACGATCCACTTCATTGTACCAGAGACAGGAGAAGAGATTTGACATTGGAGTATGTTTCCTTATAATCACAGATGCTTCTGGAACATCTATTAACAAAAGAGAAAAAAATTGTTAGTAAGAATCTGGTTGTTGACTACATTGTCTACAATCTACATCCCCATCCAGGTATCTTGGACCAAAGCAGACAAAATTTAATCTGTTCCCACCCTAAAACTAATAAAATTATAAACAAACAGGTGCATATGAACATACTGCTAGGAAGCAACTTTTCAGGATCAGAGGCATTGAATCTCTTTAGCCCATCAGCCTCGTAAAATTGCAACTGCTGATCAAGCAAAGTGTGGTTGAATTTGTTAAGAACCTTGTTTCGCTCAACCTCTTCCCAAACACAATGACGAACATAGTGATTTGATATGGCATATTCGTTACCCTTTCGCCACAAGAAGCGCTCCAATATCAACAGAGGATCACGCTGAAGACGTAATTTGCTATCCACCCAAATTGAATACCTGACATGTGAGAAATGCTTAGAGATCGACACAGAATAAAACATCAAGTAAATTTCTAGCTTTAAGAAAGGTTGCACCAAGCCAAATTGTTAGGATTTCTTGTTATCTCCATTACAGCATCAACGACTCACTGCTACAACTGTAACTACAACTAGACCAAATACAAACCATGCCACCCTGAAAGACCAGGCATCGTAAGCACAGATCAAGCTTTGCCCTCAAGGAACTGGTTAATTATATGTTTCACAGAAATAAAAATACATGAAAATCAGATACCTATGAAGAAAAATATACATAATTGCTTCGACATAAACAGAGTAAGCGATGACAGAATAGCAACAATGATTCCCCAAATCACCAGTCTCTTAAGGATCATTTCCCACAACATCCAAGATAAAGTGAAGAGGGGGTCACCCCTTTCAATGTAGATCTCTTCTGCATTATTCTTTGCAATTCCTGATGAAGGGTTCAACTTTTGATAACTATCTACTAGAAGCATAGAAAATATTCTACTTTCCACAAATACTTTCAATTTTTAAAGCAGCTCGATGTACTCGGATCTTTTAAATCCAAGGATACTTTCAGAGCTGCTAGTGAAACTAAAACCTTTCCCAGGTAAGAAGGGCAGTAGAGTAGGTAGTCCGAGACATAGTCACCTTTCTCCAGTTTCTATTTGAGTTCTACGTAGAATCTAAAAATTTAGATTAGTTTCAAATGACACCATCATCAGCCAAAACAATTCTTATCACAGCTCTACCAATCACATAAGATTCTATTACTGAGTAAAAAAAAAAAGGTCTCTTGCTTCAATTATTCTGTGGCATATCCAAATGTGACAGTTTAGCAAGTTCTTAGCAAAAGATGAACAAAAAATCAATAATTGATACTCCTAGCTGAACATCATGGAAAATAAAATGTCAACAGCAGCAGCAAATATCAGCCATCTTCTTTAAATAGATTAATGATCAAATAAACAAGACAAATGCTTCAAGGCACAAAATTCAGACAGTTCTCGTATTAATAAGTAGCCACAATTTCATGAAACAATTTTCCTGGTAAGAAAATGCCAAGATAAACAATGCATCTCAAGTTCTCAACTTAAATTACACGCATGGACTCTTCATTTTTACTTACGTACCCGTAACATATTCTTGGCACTTCGAAATCAGTGTGAACATTTCAACACTTCATTTTGGGCCAACATCATGGAATGATTTCACAAAGCAGTTGAATTTAAAACATTGGTCACATCAACACAACAGCTATGACATCTATCATTGCTACTTCATATGAAAACTAAAAGTTACTACTATACATACATATTGTTGACAAACTTCTTTCTACTCAACCATACTTAAACGTCACATAGAACATCTAGATGGTGTTGGATACCAAATAACAAAAGTTCAAATACTAAATTATAAAAAAATTAACCTCCATGACGCAAATCCTTACCTTGCTGAAGGGAAAAGTCGATGGGGCAGAAGCTTTGGTATTTTCCCTACTCTCCTCATGTCGGTAGAGGGAAGATTTTTCACCACAACAATCTTCCAAATACCAATGAATCCCCTTCTGTTGGGTATTTGGCCTTCTAAACTAATAGCTCGTAAAGTCTTTTCATCCACAAACATCACAAAGCAAACAGTTTCCCTAGACAAATGACTGATCTGAAACAAGAAGGAATAAAGACAAACATCTCAGAAATCACACAAAGTCGAAACGACAAAAAAATACAGTTCTTCAAATTGGGACGGCCAAATTGATTTAAATTCGCATGCTGATATAAGACATGGGGCAGATGGCCACATAATATGCAAATGCACATTGGAAGAATTGATCTTACCACATTTTTAAAAGGAGATTTCAAGCGATCATGATTCCCAAAGATGCAAGAAACAACAGCAATGTGGCATTTACTGATATATCTGTAATCTTCCTCAGCTAAGTCAAATCCTGTGCTCGGATACTCTTTAGGACCCTTAACAAATCCACAATTAATCTTTTGATCACGTGCAAGAAATGAATCTTCCCTTTCTCTCAAGCTCTGATGCCCAGAGAACCTCGGTTCCCAGGGGCCTGATCCATCAGGCTTCTCTTCTCTTTCTGTATATGATAATGAAAATCTTGCAAATTTGCTATTTTCAAGAGGCTCTACAAGTTGTGTGGTAGAGTTAAGCAATTTCACGTCACACGTTAAAGCTACAGCAATGAATACCAGCATTAACCCCACAATCTAAAAGCAGCAACATTATAAAGTTGACAGCAATGGCTGACCAAAGCAATTTGCTCCGTCAGTTTATTTTTTTCTTTTTTCCCACAGCAAGAATAAATATTTTCAAGTTCTTACTCTGATTAAAGTATAACACTTGTAAGGTTTAACTTACATGAAGCTTGAGAAATGCGCAAATTTGATTATTATAGAGAATAACTTACAAGGAAACTTGAGTTGGGCAGTTGCAACTATCCTTGACACATTTGCAAGAAACTCATCCCTGAAGGAATCAACTTGGGTAGTTTTGGTACGTAAGCCTGTAGAACATCCATGACGAGTTATTAAAAAATCAAAAATCAAAATGCTACTAATTTTGCTTAACATCAATAATAAAACGCACTGTATTAGAAAGTCCAAGAATACTTCTTACACTTGTTAAACAATAATGATATATAATCAGGTTTTCTAAGAGGAACCTGTATATACATATTGATTGATGGAGGGAAAGTGGATATGAAACAATTATCAAAATAGGTAAATAGATTTCAGGCAAAATCACGTGATAAACTTAATTAAGAATTTGGGAGTATGGAACAATTATTTCCGCTATGTGTCAAAAAAGAACATTGTTTACATCTGCTACTTCCTCTGTATCTAATTAAAACTAATATGAATGCACAATAACATATTTGGAACCAGATGGATATTACCAAAAATAGATTATATCACATAAAACATAAATATATCATAAGAATCTAAAAAGTAATTATATCATCTAAGAGATAATTATATCATGCAAGGCCGCAAGGCTGCCAAGGCATTGGTGAGTGGTGACAAAATAGAATACAAATGATGGTAATGTATTGGTGCACTCAATTTTGAGTATTCTAAATATAACTACTTTGTATTAAATCAATTACAGAAGGATTAGGCATATCGATCCGTTTTTTGTGTGCATATGACTGCATTGATAACAACACGATTATATCATACGAGATACGAGTACGAGTACTTTCAATATGATTATATCATACAGAAGATGATTATGAGTACTTTAAATATGTCTATATCATATAGAAAACGATTATATCATGTGAAATGTAATTATGTAATCTAATTTCGAAAGATAATTATAAATTACCAAAACTGTATCACTCCTCACCTTTTAGAAAAGTGATTAAATTAAACACAAGATAATTATATTATTTGAATTCAAAAGGTGATTATATCAATTAAAATGCAATTATATCGTTTGACAAGGTAAGTATGCAACCAAAATGTGATTATATCTATCATTTTAAAAAGTTGGGTGCAAACAACGCAACAAATTTAATGTGAACCGGGTGTATACAAGACCAATTGTTGTGTATCAATGTAATTTTGTTTAGTTTCTATTTAGGGATGTCTCAAAGTTTTTACATGCAAAATTACACAATCATCCTTTGCCTTTACCTATTGTTCACTCAATGGTCTCCACTTTCCTCGCTGAGTTGCCTTTTTATCTTACTTTATTATCCTTCTCAAAAATTGTATAGGGAACCGTAATTTAAAAAGTAAAGCGATTAAATTGATACGGAGGAAGTATAATATTATACAAAACTTTACAATCAAACAATCCAAAAGAACCTTTGTTGTGTTTGTTTGGAAGACAACGTGTCTCTCTAAGGTTTCAATTTCAGAATGGTTATTCAATATTTCTAGCTCCAAAGATTGCAAAGTAATTAGCAAAATACAAATGAGTAATTACTTATGAGAAATACGTAGTAATTTGCTAAAATAATAATAATAATAATAATAATAATAATAATAATAATAATAATAAAATCCTTTAGTGTTGGGAACAATGTGATGAGGGAACTAATCAATTCACCTAATTTTCACTATATGTATAATGTATATTTACTCACGATGCAAAATTAGTTAGGCAAATTTTTCATAAACTACCTTATAAAATCTATTTTGGTCATTTGACACTACCTTTAGCCAAAAAGAATGAATAGGGTAACTATTAATATGGAGCAATAACTAGTATTCCCCCCATTTCAAAATGTTTGTCAAGTATTCCATTTTGGATGCTTTTAAAAGTTTGTTACAATTAGAATCTTTCCACTTATATAAAGATTTCTTATTGATAATTCAAAGCATTTATTGGTGTGATGTCTTGATCAAATCATACTTATTTGTGATTGGTTAAAGTAAATATAAATTTCAATTAAATTACCATGAGCATCAATTAACGCATTTTACCAAGAGTTACTAACCTCAAACTTTTTCAATCAAATTAATACATACTAAACTCATTAACTCAACTCTTAATACGTGTCTAAGATTTCAAAAAACAACCTTTATGAAACGGATGGAATAAGGTCATGTTCTCCTCGTCTTATTTTACTTATTAGTTCAATTCAACAAAAAACAAGTCCAGATGAGCAAACATAAGTTTAGTTCAACTAAAATAAGTTTCAATCCTTAATAAATTGTTAATGATTTGAGCAAAAATAAATTCAGTTCAGCAAAAATAAATTCAGTTGGGCAAAAAGCAAATATAAGTTGAATTCAACAAAAATAAGTGCAGTTCAACAAAGATAAGTTCAGATAAGCAAAACATAAGTTGACGAGAACAAGGCCTAAGTAATATTTCATTCATTCTTTCATACTTGCACCATTTTAATTATTGGAAAGTTGCATATTATTTGCATCTTTTCCTTTTTTGGCAACAATTTCTCTCCATCTTTATTTATCTTTAGCTTGTCATTGGTTACTAAATTCCAATGCCTAGTGTCATTTGATGTATTAAAAAACGTATGAAGAAACATAATAAATTATAAATTCTTCCTCCGGTTGAAAAAACAAATTTTTATGATTCATTTTGTACATCTAACATGTATTCTGCATACATTAAGAAAATTCAAAAACATTTTTTTTATTTAGTTTGCACCAGGTTGTAATAGGAAGTTGCAAATTATTTTCACTATTCCATTTTTAGCAAAAAACTCCGCATCTTTTCGTTCGCATGGGACGCCATTTACCTTCTCTCTATCTCTCTCTTGTCCTTAAAATTTGTACCAATTCTTAACAGTGCAAGTAAAAAAAAAAAAAAAAAAAAAAAGAAATGGAGGAAGTATATGAGATACGCCAAGGAGGGGTCACAGGAGATACGTCACTGGATGCGGAAGAAATTAACATGGAATATGTGCGGAGGATTAGAAGGGTAGAGGTGGAGATTGCTTTGAAAAAGATGAAGCTAAAGAGAGCAGTTGGGTGTGAGGTGGGAGGTGTGGAGGTGTGGAGGTAAGGTGGGTATTGATTGGCTAACAGATTTATTTAACAAGGTTTTAAAGACTTCGAGGATCCCACAAGATTGGCGAAAGAGCACGTTGGTTCCAATTTATAAGAACAAAGGAGATGTCCAAGATTGTTCTAACTATCGAGGGGTCAAGCTTATGAGCCGCACTATGAAGTTGTGGGAGAGGGTGATAGAACATAGGTTGAGGGCATGCACAAGCATCTTTGAAAACCAATTTGGTTTTATGCCTAGGAGATCCACTATGGAAGCAATTCATTTGCTAAGACAAATGATGGAGTTCTATAGGGCGCGGAAGGACCTCCATATGGTTTTCATTGATCTAGAGAAGGCTTATGAGAAGCTTTCAAGAGATGTGCTTTGGTGGGCAATGATGAAGAAAGGTATACCACAAAGGTCTATTGACCTGGTTAAAGATATGTATTAGGAGTTGTCCACAAATGTTAGGAGTTGTGGTGGGTTGACTAAAGACTTTCCTATAACAATTGGGTTGCACCAAGGGTCGGCGTTAAGTCCTTTTCTTTTAGCAGTGGTTATGGATGAAGTAACAAGGTCAATCCAAGATGAAGTACCCCATGGTGCATGTTGTTTGCGGATTATGTCGTATTGGTGGATGAAACTAAAGAGGGGCTTAATGACAAATTAGAGCAATGGAGACAAAGGTTGGAGTCTAGAGGGTTTATGCTAAGTCAAAGTAAGACGGAATATAAGGAATGTCGCTTTGGGACTCAGAGGGGGGTAAGTGATGCAGTGGTAAGGTTAGACAAAAAAGTCCTAGATATGCGGGAATTTTTTAAATATCTCGGGTCATTTATTCAAAGGAAATGTGATATTGACCAAGATCTGACACATAGGATTAAATCTGGGTGACTTAAATGGAGAGCAACCACGGGAGTGTTATGTGACAAAAACATCCCGTTAAAGTTGAAGGGGAAATTCTACGGGTCTGCCATAAGACCAGTGGTGCTCTACTTCTACGGTACAGAATGTTGGGCTTACAAGAAGGACCACATTCAAAAAGTAGGAGTTACGGAGATGCGGATATTGAGATGGATGTGCGGGAAAACTCTAAGGGATAGAATCAGAAGTGAAGTCATACGCCGAAAAAATGGTGTCGCAGATATTGCAAGCAAATTAAGGGAAAATCGTTTGCGTTGGTTCGGACATGTGAGACGGAGACCTGAAGGAGCCCGGTTGCGACGAGTAGAAGGGTGGGATCATGGAGGTTTCAAACGAGGTAGGGAGAAACCTAAAATGACTTGGTGGGAAGAGATTAGAAAGGATATGAAGCTTTTAGATTTACAAGAGAATGAGGTTCTTGATCGTAGGGGATGGCGGAGGAAAATTTATGTGGATGACCAGATGAAATGATTATTTTTTGGTTCATGTAGCCGACCCCAATTTTTGGGATTAAGGCTCTGAATGATTTATTGATTGATTGATTGGAGGAAGTATATGATAATATTTGTTTTCATACATCAATTAAAAAAATGTGGCTATTGGATTAAGAATAGTGTCGAAAGTTATAGTAGAGCAACAATTTTGAAACGATGAGAGTGATATATGTTGTTCTCAAATCTCAATTAGGATCAATCTTGACGGATGACACTATTTAGAATTAGGAAAATCTTTTAAACTTCTTTCTCTACATAAAAAAACACTAATATAGGATCTTATTTGATTATTTTTTTTTTTTTATGATTTTTACTAATGTATCATTAATCATTATAGATAATAACAATCAAAGATATGTAGCAGAAAACATGCACAATTAGATGAGAACAACAAAAATGAACAAATGGAGTAACAACTGTTAATTACTCTTCCTTTATTTATTTTGATGCAATATATATTTTTCACATTAGCCAAGTCACATTTTAACCCATTTATATCTATTGTCATGCAATAGTAAAAGGAAAAAAAATTAATATAAAAGAACTATACACAGAGAAGAATCAGCTTTCTTATAGTAACCCCTAATATTTTCAAAAAAAAAATACTATTTGCCACCTAATGGTTACCTTTTGCTTTGAAATAGGCACCTTGTACCTATAAGTTATAGAATTCAATAATTTTGAAAATTGAATAGGGAGGTTGTAGTTTTGTTTCAATCATCCTCACATAAACAAGGTAAAAACTTGGTAAAGAAGGACTTTTGGTTTTGGGAAGGATCGAGGTTTCTAGATGGAAGGAAAATTCAATATTCATAGCGATTTCTTTGATTGTGAATTAAACTTTTCAATTTTTTCTAGTTAAGGTTGTTGTAACCACTTTCTCTCTCCTTTTGTAGGCTAGCATCATTGTAAAGAATAAAAGGAAATTAAAAAATAACATCTTAGCTTTCCTCTGCCTGGCTCGTCAATAAAGGTTAAACACAAGTGAACAATAAAAAAAAGACATGATAAAGAATGATAATGGCGGTGGATAAACAGATACGTATTTTGACAATGATAATGGTTATTCAACATGAAGAAGGAAATTGTAATAAATAAAATAAAATTGTGTGCGAATGTGTGTGTGTGTTGGGGGGGGGGGGGGGGGGGGGGGGGGGTGGGTGAGTAAAAAAAAAAAAAAAATTTCACAGATTCCATTAGAAGTACCTTTTTCAAAGAAAAAGATAACCATTAGGCAGTTAATAAATAAAAAAATGATTTGGTGGTTACTTAAAAATTTTAGAAAGCATTACGTTGTTATCAAAATTTCCTATGAAATATGACTATTTTTTTACACAAAGATCATAAACGACGGTCAAAATGTGCTACATGAATTATGCCTAAGTAATTAATATCCACGACTACAAGTTAACACATATTCTACTGGCAACACATTTTCCAAACAAATTACTTACTACTTAGCTACTAACGCTATCCCTAAACCCTGAGCCATCCCACATCAACTCCAAAACAATGGAGTTTCATATTTAGAAGTAAAAATTTCTACTCCATCCGTTTCCTAATGTTACGTTTGGAATCTTCCACGCACCATAAGGATTGAGTTAGTAGGGTTAGTACATATAAATTTAATTGGAAAAGGAATAATTTCAATGTCTTGATTAATGCTCGTAATGATTTAATAGATTTTTTTTATTTACACTAGCCAATCAGAAGAAAAAATTGACCATGAGTTTGCAATAATTAATGCTTTCAATTTACAACCAAGAGGAATGCTTAACATAAATGGAAAGGTTTCAAATGTAACAAAAAAAAGAAAATACTATGAACAGAATACGCAACAAACATTGTGAAAGGGAGGGAGTAGATCAAAAATCACTAAATTAAGTTTGAATTTTGAATCTAATCTCTACCATTCAGTTAACATTATCCAACCAACCACAGCTGAAAAATTAACATCTTTCCTTCCTTAAGCATCTAGTCACAAAAATCATAAGATCACAATTCAAAAGTTCTACATCATTTTTCCTAACCAATTCCCATGGTCCCACCAATACCTGAACTCAACTTTAATCCAATACCAAATTTGAAGCCATCATAACAGATATCAGGGAAAAGAAACGGTGACCTGGGGAGTGATCTCTGGAAAGAAAAGCATAAGCCGAAGCACCAAGAACAAAACAGAGGATAATGATAAAAATGCCAGTCAAGATCCTTTGTTTGGGATGGCCTAACCTACGGTGATAGGCCTGATATCGTGGTTGTTTATGCTGAGCCCCACGAACACCAACACTAACATGGTCAGAACTTCCAGCATTGTTGTTGCTATGATCAAGGTGGTTTTGAACCCCTGATTGTTGTCTGTATAGAGCCATTCAAATAAAACAGATTGGTCACTTTTTTAGTTTACAAGGGTTTACTAAACTTTTATTAAAATAATTTGAGAATAAGAAATGAGATTTCAGGTAATTTAATCTGTTGCTGTACGCAGATCAAATGTGAAGTGAAGGTAATTGTTTAATGAGATGCATGGAGGGGTAGTAAAAGAGGAAGAAAGAGAAAATGAGAAAGAAAAGAGAATGGACAATTAATGCGGGGGAAGAGAAAGTGAGCAATATGTGACGTGAGTTAGGTTGCACGCTTGCACGTGAACAATTATGGAAATGGGAACAGATAAAAAAGGGAATAGAATATTTTATTGTGGAAAAAAAAAGGAGGAAATGAATGCACACTAGGAGATGCAAAATTTTGAAGTAAAATAAAAAGAATCATTCAAGGAATATTAAAAAAAACGAAAATAGTTTGAAATACCAGAATTAATTTTCAATTAAAAATAAATAACATTTAAAGCAAGAGGTAATTTATTGTGAGATATAAACGAAAATAGTGTGGGTTTATATAAAACAAGTTTTTAATATAATAATTACTACCTCCGGTCCAAGAAATGTGCAACAAATGAATTTATATCTCACAAAAATTACCTATTTATTGCACATTTTCTGGACCGGAGGTAGTAGCTAATGAGTAATATTTTGATTTTTAATTAATTAATAAAGCAAATATAAAAATATATAATGAACAAAAACCAACAACGATAAAAATGATGATATTAAAATAAACTGACCCCAAATATATACGTAGTAATAAATAAAATGTAATAAAAATATAAGAATAAAATAAAAAATATTAATAAATTTAAAATTAAAATTAATATTAAAAAAAGAAAAAAAAAATCAAAACTAACAATTTGTGCTAAAATATAACATTATTTACAATTAAATTAATTGTTACAACAACAAAGCCTTAGTCCCAAAATAATTTGGGTCAGCTACACTATAAATCAATATGAGGAATTGCAAAAGTCATCCGTAAAAATTCTCTTCCTCCAAACTTCCCTATATAACACTAAATTTTCTTGAAGCCCTCTTATCTCCACTAATAACCCTCATCCAAGTTTATTTTGATCTTCCTTTACCTCTCCTCTGTTCATCCTGATACCACTCTTCCAAACCTTCTTATCGGATTAGTCTCCGTCTTAAGTGTTCAAACCATGTTAGACGATTTTCCCTCCTTTTATCTTCAACCCCCAACTTCTTCCTAATGACCCCATTCCATTTTTTTTTTTTGTATGCCCAATTGCCTACACATCCAACGTAGCATTCACATATCCAACGAAGGATGCGCATCTCTGCCACCTAAGATAGTGGTACCTCAAAGCCCAACATTCAGTCCCATAAAGCAAAGCCAGCCTAATGATTGTGTGGTAATATTTTCCCTTTCCCTTCCACTTCAATCAACTTGATTTGAAGTCCAATTCACCATCCTTTTGAATAATGAATCCTAAATACCAAAATAAACCGGAGCAATGGACACTCCTTCAAATTACATCAATTGATAAAAGAAAATAAAGACAAACGAACGCCCAATGGGTGTGGAAAAATCATTACAAAATATTTATCTATTACGCCAATATTCAACAATCTTAACAACAATATAAACAAGATTCATTTAAATTTATACCGCTATAGAGAAACAGTGCTACTTAGCACCCCCTCCCCGCAAAGTCCAACATTCATATTGCCCTATCTCAACTCTCTAAGGGGTTTCCTTGTTTCTATATTGAAAAGGGATAGAAAGGATTTAAGGGAATGTTCGGGCGTTCGGCCACAGTGTGTAAGGAGACAACCCCTTTTATCATTATTTGTCTGAGTAACCCGTCACATACACCCAACACCCAATCTGTCTGAAGTGGTTGAGTTGGTGATGTCCAAGTTATGACAAATGGGGTTGCGATAATCCCTCTGATTGGTTATCCATCTAAGCCAATACCATGGCCAGAAAAGGGCGAAGCAAAGGGGTTATCATGCTAGAACACTAGCAAAAGAGGCTGTGCACTGTAATTAACGGTATTATGATGGCTTTCTAGTACTGGGTTGGGGTGTCGTCTTCTAATCTAGTTGATGTATTGCGGTTGCACCATTTATTTTGGGGTGTTCATTGGATATACGCAAATCTATAAGTTTGTGCAAGCAGAAGATAATACGGCAAGGGTCTCATTGAGAAAGTTACATCCAACATTGCACAAAAAGTTTAGAAGATAATATTGAGCAGACCTTAATTTTTTCTTTTGGGTATTAACATGTTTTTTGTTTCAGTATATTTATTTAGACTTAATAGTTGGTTTTTCAGTTTTCTGAAGTCAGAATGTATGGACCAAATGCATTGTCAACAATGGAAGATTCATACAGAATACTCAAAAAAGGAAAAACTAAAATAATCTTCACAAATATTCTGTGAATAAAAGATAGCCATCACTTTGAAATTCAGCAATGAAAAAAGAGACAAACCATACCTTTAAACCACCCTTCCTTGTTTTTCCGGCCACAATACTATCTTTATCTCTAATTTGTTCATGGTCAATGAAATTAAACGAAAAATAAAAATAAATCAACCTGAAAATTCAAAAGCAAAGGCACAGATTGTCAACAAAGAGAGTAAAAGACCTAGAAAGCTCGTTATGGAAAAGGGTTATAAAATTCACACAGGTTAAAATACATAAACGCATAGTCATTTAAAAATCATAACATAAAAATGCCTAAGAAAGTAAGAAGTGAAACCATTTGTTAGACAACGAAATAGGTTAGATTTGAGAACATATCTTCACTAAACGCAATTCATGAGTTGAAAAGCAAAACTCTAAACCCCAACTACAACTAATAAAGATTCGAGATATCTGTAACCAGCTTGGTAATAAACACCAATGAATCACTTGTGTCAGAATTAGTCATTCAAATACAGCAAAAAAATATGCATTGATGAGATAAAAGGAAATAGAGTTAGCTGAAGAAGTGAAGAGAGCGAAGATCTCACATCTCCAATCAATTTATCAAAAAGTCAATGAAATAAAACCCTTAAAGAACAAAATTTAGCAAAAACAAACACATAAATTATCAAAGAAAACACAAGAGGCTCTGATTAATGAAAATTGTCGTTAAAATTAAAAATAAAAATCGAAAGGTTCCTCGGATCACAATCTTCGACATAACTTTCAGGCAATAGTATAGGGAAAGCTACTCATTCCATCCAAAGGCAGGTACTAAGGCCCTGTTCTCCTCAACTTATTTTTGCTGATCTAAACTTATTTTTGCTGATCTGAACTTATTTTTGTTGAACTGAACTTATTTTTACTTATCTGAACTTGCTGAACTGAACTTATTTTTGCTGAAATCTTTAGCAATTTATTAAGGATTGAAACTAATTTTTGCTGAACTGAACTTATTTTTGCTGAACTGAACTTATTTTTGCTGAAAATAAGTAAAAATAAGACGAGGAGAACAGGGCCTAACTAACATGTAAAGACAAATTCTAGATCTCTCTCCCATTTGACCTTAAAACAAAAGCCAATTATCCTAATCTTAGAAGCATTCATACTTAACAGCATTTAATTTGGATGAAAAATCACCAAACGACGAACATCTTTAATTGCAAACCCCAAATCCAGCTTACTTTAGAGCATCAAGACAATGATCAGGAAATCATCACTTATATTCCAGCCCGAAATCATCAAAAGGCCAACAATTTAAGCTTTTTTCGTTGCAAAAATTAATAATCTACCAAACATGCACATAATAATTGACAAAGAATCAAAAGATTATTGTCTTTTTATGTAACAAACTTAATTTTTTGACAATGCATCACTAAATATGCAACAAAATGTACATCTCTTTAAAACAACATGCTTGAAATTACTAAACCAAACAATCAACCCCAAAATTCAAAAACCCTAATTGCTAAATTTGCCCCCAAAATGATCTAAAATTGATAGCTACTAAACCCTAACATCAAAAATTGCACAAAAAAACTTATAAAAAAGAAACAAAATACTACGTAATTACAATTTAGATCAATGTAACATACCTAAGCAAGTCATTTGTCTTTCATTTGCACAAAGATGGTGTGTAATTGAACCCACCATTGTATCACCTCCAAATATAGCAACTAATCATCTAAAAAAATCAATATGAAAGTAAATTTGAAATTAATATTTAAAATTTTAATTGGAGAAAGTCAATTGTGGATAATACCTAAGAATTGATCTCAATCAATGTGTACATTGTGGCTTCTGAGTCACTGGTAAACGCCATGAAATTTTGCTTCTTTACATTAAAATGTCGCATGAACAATTTTTGAAGAATCAAAGAAAAATGTGAAGAAGATGATAAATTAGGGTTTATTGATGCAGTTGCTGTTCGATGGATTACAAGTAGAGTGGTTTTTTAGAGTAAAAATTGTTGAATTGGAAAATAATGAAAGGTTGGAGTACGGTGTAGTTAGCGCATTAGCACTCAGGTGTGCCAAATATAGCAATTACCCAGGTAATAGTTACACAAGGTGTGTCTAAGTCTAATGGAGTAATTATTCATGTAATAGTATTCTTGTAGAAATAAGATGATTAAGAAATACTCTGAGCCATGTAAAATGGGCAAGGACCGAGCCATGCCACTCCGAAGCACGATGCAGAAGGTGCAACAACTCACATCAAATTTATGAAAATTCGGCTTAGGGCTTGAGAGTATGGGCACATGGTACAATTAGATGGGCATATGTTATAGGCTGTTACACAGGCCAATAATTTGAGATTGTTGGTCAAGTTAAGCTGCGTTAAGCTACTTTTTTTTTAACAGTCGATTGGATTTCCTACATGTTGTTGGTGGTTTGTGACTTAGTGGTGTTTGATGCCGTTGATTAAAGTGAATAGGGTCAAAATGGGAAAATCTCATAATTTTTGGAAGTGATAGCGAGAATATTATGAAAATAAGAAAACCTTGTATAGTTGTATGGTACATCATATTTAGAACATTGATTTCAAATCATGAATTAAGGTTCATTCTACGGAGAATATGTTGCATTAATGAAGGGGAACTTGCAATATTGAAGTTGCATAAAAACATAAGAAGAAAACCATTGTAACATCAGTCACTAACCCCTGTCATTTTCTGGCAAGATACTTGAATACTCAGTTAGAGGCTTAGAGCTCTGTGTTGAAATGGAATGGTGTCATTCTTTGATGTACGACTTCACTTAAAGAGCATTACAATTTTTGAAAGTAGAAAAAGTTGAATTTGTTACAATTTCTCTATATTACTGCATGACTATAAAAGTAAAGAATTTGAACCATACAGCAAATGACAGTTAAGGTGTACAAAGTAATACAACTAAGAAAATGTACAGATCCATTCGAGGTCCCCTTGGAAAATTACCTCCATGCACATTATGCTTTGTCCAAAAGCTAAATACGAAAAACTGTAACGATTATCCAAAATAATGCTTCCAAAAACAAAATCAAAAAATACATCCAAAACATGTTAATCCAATATACTTATGAATATTGATATATACGAACCAACGTCAAGTAAATCTAGAGTATCCAAAATCTAGAAATACACTGTAAATGACCAATCAAAAAAATTTCCCCAGCCGACAATCTGGTCGTATCTTCCCTAAAAGTACATATGGCACCAGCAGTTCTATTAGGATCAATTTTAGAGTTACACAACTATATGGAATGATGACTGATCAAGCCATCAAACATAAAATGAATGAGAATAAAAAATTAATACTGAATGAGGAACTAGAAAAATGAACAATTCCTTCCGTTGCAGTTAACTCGTAAACTTATGCTGCCCCCTTTAACATTGGTCCAACAGAACCATTGCTGTCGGTCACATGTATCATATCATTGAAAATTTCCAGCACATCACGTGTTATACCGGCATTTTGGACTTACTATGGAACTCGTGGGGGTAAAATCTTCTCCAAGAATGGCAAGGCATGGCCAAGCATAACCTACAAAAGAAAGAGGAAACTAACACTGTATGCAATGCTGCCTCATTACACCTACTCCGTGGCATCTTTTGTAGAACTACGCTTTTCTTCGGATCTGTGGTGGAACAACTTTGCAATTTGTCTCCTCTCACAGTCCTGCAAATTCCAAGCAACAGCATGTTACTTCAATAATGTACAGAAGCTAGTCTAGGGGACCATTTGGCCCTGTTGTTGAGCTTTCATACAAACATTACTTACCTTGAACATGTGAAGATAAAACGTTTTGCCAGGATTTTTCTTTTTCACCTTCTGATACGTATATGCAAAGCTTAACTGATCTCTAGGGGTAAAACGATCCACCTCATTGAACCAGAGACAAGAGAATAAATTTGACATTGGTGTGTGTGCCCTTATTATCATTGACCCTTCTGGTACATCTATTGGCAGAACAAAGAAAATATCAGTGAGAATCTGACAATTGACTACAACCCTCATCAATGCATGAATGTGTCTTATATCAGACGAGAAATATTCATATCTTTTCCCACCCAAAGATGAATTTAATCAATCAATCAGAGCCTTAATCACAAAAAATTGGAATCGGCTACATGAACCAAAAATCAATATTTCCATGTGGTCATCCACATAAATTTTCCTCCTCCAAAGATGAATTTAATCAACAAATAAAAAGTTGCATAAGAACATACTGCTTGGAAGCAACTTTCCAGGATCAGAGGCATTAAATCGCTTTAGTCCATCAGCCTGATAGAATTGAAACTGCTGATCAATCATAGTGTGGTTGAATTTGTTAAGCTTCTTATTTCGCTCAACCTCTTCCCAAACACAATGACGATCATAGTGATTTGATATTGCATATTCATGACCCTTTCGCCATAGGAAATGCTCCAATAACAACAGAGGATCACGTTGGAGACGCAATTTACTATCCAACCAGATTGAATACCTGGCATGTGAGAAATGCTTACATATCAGCATTAAAAAGACACCAAGTAAATTTCTAGCTTTAAGCCACATTGGCACATTGCACATCAGGCAGCTACTATAACAGTATGGAGAAAGTCCAATTAAAGCACCAAATTCTTAGGATTTGCTGTTTATCTCCATAACAATATCATTGCTACTACAAGTAGACTCGATGCATTTTGATTATTTGATAGAAGAAATCAAATATTCAAGAAGAAACAAACATCATTGACAGAATAATCACAGTAACAGTTTGAAATTCTAATACAGGCTTTCAAGAATCAATTCCAGCAACATCCAAGATAAAGTAAGCAGGGTTTCCACTGTTCCACCCCCTGCCAGAGTAAATAATCCCAACTATTGATCACATTCTCATAAAAATTGAAACAGCACTTTAACTCAAAATGATCCCGACTATGAAGCCACCCTTCTCACATTAGCCTCAGTGATTTGGTAACCTGTTAAACAGGTTTATAACATGTTTTATCACCTTAAGGTTTTTTTTACTTTCTTATTTTAATATAAAATAAAAATTATTTCCCTCACCTTTGTCTATTCTCCGACCTTTCCCACTCCGACAGCCACTAGGCCCACCACCTAAGTAAGACCCCAATACCAACAAATCACATAAATTTCTATGAAGTAATCTATGTCTCTTGCTTCAATGATTCTGTAGCTGATCTAGATTTCAAGTGCTACCAATAGTATGGAAGACTAAAATGTTTATATGGCGTAGCAATGGGAAATAAAATGTTCAACAGCAGCAACAAAGTAGATGGCAGAATATAACATCCTTTGCTCATTAACATATTAAGGCACAAAATTCTGAGAGAGGTCTCAGATGAAAAGGTAGTTGCAGTTAAATGCAAGATTTTCACAGATAATAAAAGGTGAAGCAAAGCATAGACACAGCTCAACATGCAAGCCCTTTATCAGTGTAAAACTCGAATGAAATCCTCTGCAAAGACAGTTGCATAGGCCTATTGTTGACAAAATCACTCGGTAAACAACTGTACTTAACAATCACAGAGGACATCTAGACGATGTTTGACCCCAAGCACTAAACATCAAAATATCAAATGATAGATAAAAGAATATAACCTTTATAAAACACATTCTTACCTTGCTGAAGGGAAAAGTCGGTGGGATAGAAGCTTCGGTATTTTTCCTACTCTCCTCATATCCGTATAAGGAAGATTCTTCACCACAACAATCTTCCACAAACCAATGAATCCCATTCTGTCGGGTATTTGGCCTTCTAAAGTAATAGTTCGCAAAGTCTTTTCGTCCATAAACATCACAAAGCAAACATTTTTCCTAGACAAACGACTGATCTGAAACATGAAAAAATACAAACAGCAAATCAGATTTCACACACAAAGCCAATGGGACAAAAATAATATAATTTTTGGAGCAAGTTAGGGTGGCCAGATAAATTCATATTTATACACCAGACATGAGACATGGGACAGACAGCCACATCATATGCAAATACACGTTGGAAAGTGCAGTAACTTACCCCTTTAACAAATGGAGACCTCAAGCGATCTGAATTTCCAAAGATGCAAGAAACAACAGCAATGTGGCATTTACTGATATATCTGTAATCATCCTCAGCAAGGTCGAATCCTGTACTTGAATACTCTTTAGGACCCTTAACAAAGCCACAATTAATCTTTTGATCACGTGCAAGGAATGAGTCCTCCCTTTCTCTCAAGCTCTGATGTCCAGCGAACCTCGGTTCCCAGTATTCTACCCCCTCGGGCTTCTCTTCTCTTTCTGTAAATGATAGTGAAAATCTAGCAAATTTTCTACTTTCAAGAGGCTCTACAAGTTGCGCGGTAGAATTCAGCAACTTCATATCACAGCTTGAAGCTACAATAATAAATGTCAATATTACTCACAAATTCTCAAGGTAGAGGCATTTCAATGTTAACTGCAGTGACTGAGTGAAGCCATTTGTAAAGTCAGATTCATATTTTGTTTTTTTATAAAAAGCAGAAACTGAAGAAGATATAAACATGCTTAAAGTTCCTATGCTCATACAAATAAAACTTGTACAGATAAGACTTAGGAAAGCTTCAAAAATTCCCAACCATTTGATTAACATTATGGATCAACTTACAGGAAAACTTGCGATGCTTCCTATGTTTCTTTGGAGGCTTTCCAGGGTTTGTATTTGACCGTGCATCAGCAAAACTGGCTTGCTTAGTCTTCCCACTCAGCTGTTTCGTAGAACTATCTTTAGTAGAATCATAATCCGTAAGAATGTCATGGGCTTTGCCAAAATCTTTTCCACCATATTCAGAGTGGGATTTTGACAATTTCGTGTTTGTTTCGATTTCATGTCTATTATCATCATAATCATCAACATGAGAATCATGTGAATCAATCCCATCATCATATTCATCATCTGCATCACCGTCTTCATTTTCTATATCCAAATTACCCTCATCTGAAACATGAGTCCCATCCTCAGTTTCCACACCAGCTTCGCCAACATTTTTCAAAGAAGCTTCATATTTCTCTTCATACATTTTCAATTCATTACGCCCAGCTTCATTATACAAACCATGATGATCTATCTTATTAATTAATTGACCTTTTGACTTTTTGGCAGGACTTTTCACTCCACCAGATATATGACCTTCCCCAGCATCATCGTCACTGTCTGCACTACTTTTATGCACATCCTCATTATAATCCTCGTCCCTTCTCCTGTCATCTCCATCCCAATACCTTGAATCAAGGCCATGAGCCATAGAACCATGGCCAAACTTGAGTTGCGGGGTGGTAATTATCCTTGTCACATTTGCAAGGAAATCATCTCTGAAGGAATCATCTTGGTTATCTTTTGTATCTATGTCTGCAGAAAAGCCATAATAAGTTAATTAAATATTCAAAATGCTACTTCTGTCCGAGCCCATATTCAATAATCAAACATACTATGGATTACTTCAGAAAGTCCAAAAAGTAGTTGCCATGCTTGTTGAATAATTATGAATTATAATTTGATTTTATAAGAGCCCCCTACTTACATATTAATTGATTGCTGGAGAGAATGTGGAAATGACACAGCTATCAAAACAACTATATTAGCAAAATCAAGTGATACTTTAAGTATGACATTGTTGGAAGTATGAAAAAATTATTTTTTAAGTGTGTGAAGAAAAAGAAAAAATAAAAAACAAAAGATCTTCCTTTACACTTCCACTAACACAATAAGAAAAATGCCTACAGACAATAAAACCTCAAAAGGACCTTTCTTCACCTTTTGCTTCACCCTCATTTTTTTCCCTGTTTGCTTGTTTGTTTTTATGGCAATGTGGTCTATGCCTTTAAGTTCCAGTATATATGATAATACAAAGTATTTAAGAATTGCGGCTCCAACGAATGAGGGGTGCAAAGAAATTGGCAAAATATAATATCCTTGGTTGATTGGTTATGTTGAATACAGAGTCATTCGTACAACAAAAGAGTACATTGTGGTGCGAGAACAGTATCATGCAAATGCAACTTATTATCCTAATATTTTACATGTAATTCGACTCACAATGCCAATTTCACTTATTAGCTAAAAACTAGATCAAATTAGCCTATTCACATATATAATCAATTTCCAATCCCCAACCCAATATAATGTCCAAACCAGTGTTACCTAATTCAATAATCCTATTAGAAACTATGATCCAAACAATGCAAATTAATCCACTTGCTAGATCGGTACAATTTTTGGCCAAATTAGGTAGAAAATTGCATTCTTCTTCCCATCTTCAAACAGCAAATTTGGAAACCCTAAATTCAATCAAAGAACATTTCAACTCCGTCACTTGATTGGGGAATAATGAGCTCGAGTAGAACCAAATAACCAATGGCCTAATCCATCATTGAACTTCCACCAAGCCAAGGTTAGCAAGTCCATGACAATCAATTACTTTCATGTACTCCTCGTCCATGACAAACCAAGATTATACAAGGTAACCTAAAATATCAGCACTAGTTTGCTAGAACCTATACCACTCCACATTACACCTCTAACCTCGTCAAAAGTCAAAACTATTTCTTCCCTCATATCCTAACAACTAAATTCTCAAGATCATAATTCACTTAAGTTAGTAACTCGCATTTACCCAACCACCTCCAACTAAACTTTGCCGCACCTTCAAATCCCTATAGGTTACCTTATGAACATTAATTTCCTTCAACAACGATATCCAAACAAACCAATTCCTTGGAATTCATCTCACATCCACACCCAAAATCAACGAAATTATGCAATCTAGTAACAACAATACCAACATCCGAATTCGCTAATTAAAGGTCAAATATCCAAACTACTCTCTAACAAACTAACAACTAAACCAAATTCTTCCTATCCTCAAACATCTACTCACAAAAACCACGAGATCAAATTCCAAAAGTTTTACCTCCACTTTCGCCTAACTAACTCCAACATTTAACTAACTAATCTAACAACCTTAATCCAAACAATCAACAATTTCATCCACAACAATGCATGATCAAAACAAATTCAATAAACGTTACAAAATTAAGATCATTATCAAATCAAAACATCGAATCACCTGTAGTAGTAGGATGATCTCGAGAAAGGAAGACGTAAGCGAAAGCAGAAACAGCAAGAACAAAACAGAGGAGAGAGATTAGAGTCCCGATCGAGATCCTCCGCTTAGAATGACCAAACCTCCGATGATGATGACGTGGCAGCTTACCGCGAACACCGATGCTGACGTCAGCGACGTTATTAGCAGAAGTAATAATGCCGTTACCGTAATGGTGGTTATTAACGGCGGAGGAACTAGTAGTACTGCTACTACTAGTGGAAGTGCTGACGTAATCAAGGTGGTTGTGTAACCCTGATTGTTGTCTGTATTGCGCCATTCAATTAAACCGAAGCATTCTTCAGCAGCAAATCAGCTAATTCATCAATTTAAATAACTATTGATATTAATCAAATTGAAAATTGAAATTGAGGAAATTGAAATTTCTAGGGTTTTACTGTAGTGGAGAATTGTAGATCGAAGATGAAGATGATGATGAAGGAGAGTAGGGGGATTGAAGATGCTGATGTGAAATGAGATGTAAAAGTGGGAGGAGAGAGAAAATGAGGATGAATTTAATTAATACTCCGTAACAATGATAATGTGAGTGAGTTGTTTGTCTGTAAAAAAAATAAAATAAATTGAAGGAAGAAGGTGAAGATGAAAGAGAGAAATGGAAGCAATTAATTTTTTTTTTTTTTTTTTTTTTAATTTTTTTTTTTTTTTTTTTTTTNACACCCAAAATCAACGAAATTATGCAATCTAGTAACAACAATACCAACATCCGAATTCGCTAATTAAAGGTCAAATATCCAAACTACTCTCTAACAAACTAACAACTAAACCAAATTCTTCCTATCCTCAAACATCTACTCACAAAAACCACGAGATCAAATTCCAAAAGTTTTACCTCCACTTTCGCCTAACTAACTCCAACATTTAACTAACTAATCTAACAACCTTAATCCAAACAATCAACAATTTCATCCACAACAATGCATGATCAAAACAAATTCAATAAACGTTACAAAATTAAGATCATTATCAAATCAAAACATCGAATCACCTGTAGTAGTAGGATGATCTCGAGAAAGGAAGACGTAAGCGAAAGCAGAAACAGCAAGAACAAAACAGAGGAGAGAGATTAGAGTCCCGATCGAGATCCTCCGCTTAGAATGACCAAACCTCCGATGATGATGACGTGGCAGCTTACCGCGAACACCGATGCTGACGTCAGCGACGTTATTAGCAGAAGTAATAATGCCGTTACCGTAATGGTGGTTATTAACGGCGGAGGAACTAGTAGTACTGCTACTACTAGTGGAAGTGCTGACGTAATCAAGGTGGTTGTGTAACCCTGATTGTTGTCTGTATTGCGCCATTCAATTAAACCGAAGCATTCTTCAGCAGCAAATCAGCTAATTCATCAATTTAAATAACTATTGATATTAATCAAATTGAAAATTGAAATTGAGGAAATTGAAATTTCTAGGGTTTTACTGTAGTGGAGAATTGTAGATCGAAGATGAAGATGATGATGAAGGAGAGTAGGGGGATTGAAGATGCTGATGTGAAATGAGATGTAAAAGTGGGAGGAGAGAGAAAATGAGGATGAATTTAATTAATACTCCGTAACAATGATAATGTGAGTGAGTTGTTTGTCTGTAAAAAAAATAAAATAAATTGAAGGAAGAAGGTGAAGATGAAAGAGAGAAATGGAAGCAATTAATTTTTTTTTTTTTTTTTTTTGTAATTTTTTTTTTTTTATTTTTGATCGGCGATGGAAGTTTTGCTGCCTTAGCGTCACGGTCTCTGTCGGTCTGAAACGGGGATAATTTTTTGTTTTATATTTTGGGCTGTTGTTGTTTATCAATGGTCCCTCTTTGGATCGACTTTCGTCGGACTGTTCTTTTCGTTTTATTTTTATTATAGTAATGTTTGAGTTTATTCGGTAAATTTCATAGGATGTAATTTTTATATATTTACCACTTTTGTTATAGTTTATTGCAATGGTTAACAATTTGAAACGGAGGTAATATACTACACTTCCTATTCTACTTATTAACATTATAAGAAAGTGTTTAAGATCTATGATCAATTTTGATTGGAAAATTAGACTCATAATTGGTTGGACGAAGATTAGTTAGTTCATTAGAGCTAAAAATTTAGAATTGAATTCGATGGTTGTAGGATATTTGGAGTCAATTTTTCGGTTTCAAATTAAGTACCAAAACTATAAAAATAGTTGAATTCTTAAAAAACTAATTAGCAACTCATTAATTTGTCTTATTTTGAAAATATGTGCGCTATACCGCTATGAGATTGAACCAACAAAGCTAATAATTTTGAATGACGAAAAATATTTGAAATATTAGTTAAAGTTGGTTGATCCATTAAAACTACTCTCAGTCTCACACAACTAATCAAATCTTAACCTTCAAACAGATTCAATTAGTACAATATTATTGTTTATGGAATGTCACATCAAATAATTTTGAATAAGTCAATTAATGTGCTCCTCAGTTCTCAATTACCTTAGAATGGCCAAGACTTGTCTTGAAAAAGTATAGACAATTATAATACTATTTTGATGAGTTAGTTCAAAGGAAAGCATTAAATTATATCGTTTTCGTAATAACTAATCACTACTTATAACAAATCTTCATAAATGGCCCTCTTGCATTGCTTTGAATTCTTTTATAGGCTTGTGTTTTAGTTACTCACAAGTTGAGTCAAAGTATGAACATCAAATTAAATACTACTTTCGTCTTTTTTTTCTTGTTACATCCTCTTTTTCACATCTTTCAATAAACAACTTAAAAAAATTAACATTTCAAGTTATATATTTCAAAAAATTATTTCTATATAACTATATTTTTCATAATGTATAAAACATCAAAGTAAGTCAGAGTTACACTATAAACAATATCGAAAACCTCAATATAGCAAGTAAAAAATTGATAGAGGAAGTACATCGTATCAAATGTTTTACCTATTGTTTCGTCAATATCAATTATAGTAAACAAGATTATATTAGGAATCCGTTAAAAAAAACTACTCCATACGGACATGTAAAACAAACATGACGGACATGTAAAAGAAACATGATTTATACATGACATAATTTAGTGTCACTACTCATTAGTACTTGCTGCCAAAAAAAAAAGTACCAACGTACCACGCATTACTGTAACATCACAAGCAGGAAGGTGGTGTGGCATATTCCAATAATTGAGATAATACGATGACACTTGATCATGACATTGGCACAAAACTAGGGAAAGTCAAAGTTTCTATTTTTGATATAAACTAAAGTTAATTTGAATGCTTAACATTAATTTTAATATTTGGTGTGGAGTAATAGTCTAATACATAATACTCACACCTAACAGAGTAACAGGCTAACAAAAGATCAAAGACGTTGAGGTAAAACAGTACATAACCACTAGATTTCTTGTTCATTATGATTATCATGTAGCTTATAAACTAAACCATGAAATTCTGTCAGAAAATTAATGATGATCATGTAGTTGAAGTAGGAGTTAGGTAAATGTATGGAAATCTATTAAAATACTCACCCTTTTAACGGACCTCCATTAATTCTCCACTACTAACTTTATTACCAACTTATGTATATATAAATTTTTTTTTCCAAAAATAAATAATGCCTATAAATAACTACAAAAATTCTTGCTTGCAAGTTGCAACTACCATTATGCATTCTTTTTGGTGTGATAAAAAATGCCTTATACATTTAGCCGTCGGGTTTGATGCCTTTCTTATCATGAATTTCTAAGATTCGTATGAATCAAGGTAGTTTAATCTGAAATCTGTAATCTTAGTCGTAAGACGATCAGGGCAGATTCGTAAGAATCGTGTATATGTACTCATAATTTAAGAGTCGTATAATCTGAAAATATCATACTGATGCGACGATTATAAATATATTTAAATGGATCTTAAGAATATAAACATCAGTATGATATTTTCAAATTATACGACTCTTAAATTATGAGTACATATACACGATTCTTACGAATCTACCCTGATCGTCTTACGACTAAGATTACAGATTTCAGATTAAACTACCTTGATTCATACGAATCTTAGAAATTCATGATAAGAAAGGCATCAAACCCGACGGCTAAATGTATAAGGCATTTTTTATCACACCAAAAAGAATGCATAATGGTAGTTGCAACTTGCAAGCAAGAATTTTTGTAGTTATTTATAGGCATTATTTATTTTTGGAAAAAAAAATTTATATATACATAAGTTGGTAATAAAGTTAGTAGTGGAGAATTAATGGAGGTCCGTTAAAAGGGTGAGTATTTTAATAGATTTCCATACATTTACCTAACTCCTACTTCAACTACATGATCATCATTAATTTTCTGACAGAATTTCATGGTTTAGTTTATAAGCTACATGATAATCATAATGAACAAGAAATCTAGTGGTTATGTACTGTTTTACCTCAACGTCTTTGATCTTTTGTTAGCCTGTTACTCTGTTAGGTGTGAGTATTATGTATTAGACTATTACTCCACACCAAATATTAAAATTAATGTTAAGCATTCAAATTAACTTTAGTTTATATCAAAAATAGAAACTTTGACTTTCCCTAGTTTTGTGCCAATGTCATGATCAAGTGTCATCGTATTATCTCAATTATTGGAATATGCCACACCACCTTCCTGCTTGTGATGTTACAGTAATGCGTGGTACGTTGGTACTTTTTTTTTTGGCAGCAAGTACTAATGAGTAGTGACACTAAATTATGTCATGTATAAATCATGTTTCTTTTACATGTCCGTCATGTTTGTTTTACATGTCCGTATGGAGTAGTTTTTTTTAACGGATTCCTAATATAATCTTGTTTACTATAATTGATATTGACGAAACAATAGGTAAAACATTTGATACGATGTACTTCCTCTATCAATTTTTTACTTGCTATATTGAGGTTTTCGATATTGTTTATAGTGTAACTCTGACTTACTTTGATGTTTTATACATTATGAAAAATATAGTTATATAGAAATAATTTTTTGAAATATATAACTTGAAATGTTAATTTTTTTAAGTTGTTTATTGAAAGATGTGAAAAAGAGGATGTAACAAGAAAAAAAAGACGAAAGTAGTATTTAATTTGATGTTCATACTTTGACTCAACTTGTGAGTAACTAAAACACAAGCCTATAAAAGAATTCAAAGCAATGCAAGAGGGCCATTTATGAAGATTTGTTATAAGTAGTGATTAGTTATTACGAAAACGATATAATTTAATGCTTTCCTTTGAACTAACTCATCAAAATAGTATTATAATTGTCTATACTTTTTCAAGACAAGTCTTGGCCATTCTAAGGTAATTGAGAACTGAGGAGCACATTAATTGACTTATTCAAAATTATTTGATGTGACATTCCATAAACAATAATATTGTACTAATTGAATCTGTTTGAAGGTTAAGATTTGATTAGTTGTGTGAGACTGAGAGTAGTTTTAATGGATCAACCAACTTTAACTAATATTTCAAATATTTTTCGTCATTCAAAATTATTAGCTTTGTTGGTTCAATCTCATAGCGGTATAGCGCACATATTTTCAAAATAAGACAAATTAATGAGTTGCTAATTAGTTTTTTAAGAATTCAACTATTTTTATAGTTTTGGTACTTAATTTGAAACCGAAAAATTGACTCCAAATATCCTACAACCATCGAATTCAATTCTAAATTTTTAGCTCTAATGAACTAACTAATCTTCGTCCAACCAATTATGAGTCTAATTTTCCAATCAAAATTGATCATAGATCTTAAACACTTTCTTATAATGTTAATAAGTAGAATAGGAAGTGTAGTATATTACCTCCGTTTCAAATTGTTAACCATTGCAATAAACTATAACAAAAGTGGTAAATATATAAAAATTACATCCTATGAAATTTACCGAATAAACTCAAACATTACTATAATAAAAATAAAACGAAAAGAACAGTCCGACGAAAGTCGATCCAAAGAGGGACCATTGATAAACAACANAGTAAGGAGCAGAGAGCGTTTAAAAAAATTCCCGAGATTAATTTAGTTAAATTTATCTCTTAAAATTATCAAGTCACGATTGTTGAGTTTACACCATATATTTTTTTAAGTCGTATTTTTTATCAAATCATAGCACATAAGTTTCAAGTCACAATTTTTAAAAAAAAAAAAATAAAGTCACGAGTATATGCTTTCAAGTCAGAATAAATGAATTTCAAGACACCATAAAACATCATGGCGAGATTAATTTAGTAAATTTATTTCGAGGATTTTTTTTTTATAATCTCCCCAAGGAGATGCACCAATGCATGTCAATATACATATATTTGGAAAGGGGAATTCCAACATGTGACTAGCTAGGCATCTATGATTAGTAATTAGATCACAGCTAGGTTGCACTGAGTTGGAAACGAGGATGAAAACGAATATAGAAACTGAAAACGACAAATCGAAAAAACAATGTTAATGAGTATGACCAACACTAGAACATCAAAATTGTTCCCAACAGAGATGAATAAAGTTCAGAGACGATCAGCCAATGAAGTACCCGTGCTATATAGGTTAACAGTATAATTAGATATAAAGAATCAACAAAATCAGTAAATTAATTATTTATCAATAAATTTATACTTTAATTGTATTGGATCTAACATTGAGCTATATATTATTGTATATAGTACAAGGCAGTTAAAATTCTAGTTGAGTCTAATTCCCAATTTGGAGCATCAATAGTATGTAATACTCCGTTTTTAGAGAAGTTTGCATACTTGCATGTGCTAATATAACTAGAAGCCAAGTACTCGATACATGTAATACGCATATGGGGCATATCAGAATATGTCTTCACCAAAAAATTAAAAAATAAATCAGAATATGTCATATACTCATAATTAAACTACATTAATATTTGTACCTTGACATTATTGTCAATAAGGTTATTTGTCATTTTATATAATATACTCTGAATTTTTGCTGTTTTGCTTGTTTATATATATAGCTAGCTAGTATCCTTTATCACGTTAATTATTTATATTGCCAAGTTGCCTTGCATGATTAATAAATTTATTAGACTAATTTACTCTTGAATCTTGATGTCGTGGATTAGGACATGTTGCGCGCCAAATTAGTAACATAGGTTACATAGTTACCTATATTTGTATTAAGTAATGAATGATGCTACATACTTAAATGGTGTGTTTTGTAATTTATGTTGGGTTACAGATTTACACGTAAAAATGACAATGTATTAGCATGCACAGAAACCTACTACAGTACTACCAAACAAGTCAACATGATATATAGTTCATTATGCATGTCAAGCTATGAGACGTGTATGAAAAATTGCAATCTAAAATTTGGTCTAAGCATGCATGCTAGCAGTCTAGCGCAACACGACCCAACAAGGTCGATGACGAGATAGATGAGTTTGAAATGTTGGATAAGTCAAAATCATATAAACTCAGATTGAATTTCACAAAATATGAATCATATCATAATTACATAACACAATGTCATTTTTACGTATAAGCCTCTCACAAGTTACAATGACAATAAATCAATTGATCTTTTAAGTTTTAATGGATATAATGTAGTGGGTGAACAACAAATTTTCAATATTCATGTCAGCACAAGTGATTATGCATATTATGCTGTCTTTTTTTGTTTATTAGACAAAAGGTGGAGCACTTAGCAAGTGATTAATTATAAATTAGATTTGTGGTTTGAGAAAAAGTCGTATAATACGTATTATCTTTTGTGTTGTTCCTTGCAATTAGCCATGATTGAAATTTATTGTTGAATAGTGGTTGAGCATCCAATTTACATGATCTTACAACGTGATCATCTTTTACATGAGAACCGACATAATGGCTATTGCATTTTCATAAGAAGCCGTGAATGTGATGTGTTGTGTACTTGTGTAGTTGTGTACTTGTGTTGGACACTTGGTTTTACATTTGTATCAAAGATTAACGTGTCCATAAATTATAGCTTGACAACTAACAAGTAACAACTCATAGTCTCTTATAAATTAGTTGTACATAAGCAATTGCACTTGAAACTAATTGACAATCCAATTAGTCACGTGATTATTGAACTTGATAAAATAATTCTTCTAGTAAAAATTAACACTAAAAAATTAAAGTAAGAACATAAACTAAATTACATAGAATTGACTGATTATTGAATGTATAAAGTAATAAGTGTGTAGAGTAAAGTAGGAAACTAATCTGAAAACTATGATAAATTACACATACAAGTGACTTATAATTTGGGGCTATATATATTAGGCCTACAAAATCCGGAAATTTGAAGAAAAAAATCCCAAAAAACCAACCTGTCCGACGGGTCTTTGAAGCCTGCCTGGTCGGGTATACAAATCGATCTTGCATTTTTCCGCTTTTAATGTCATCAAAACTCATTATTTCAAAACCGTCTGATTGGTCGGGCGAAATCTACCTGATCAAGCGCACTTAAATGTTTCTTCCATTGGTCTAGTGCTTCAAAATCTCTTAGGGAAAATTCGCCCGACTTGTCGGGTACACATGTCGGCAGCTTGCAGGGCCATTTTCAAATCGCTATAACTTTTATCTCATGAAGTTCCATGAGGCGTGCTACCAACTATTGGAAAGCACTTTGAGTCTACTTTCCAATGCAACAAGAATCGTTTCAATTTAATATGTAGATCGTGGGTTATGATCAGAAGTGAAAGGTGGTCAAATTAATCATCACTTTGTTAACTCCATTTTTCCCTCTCTTCTACAATGCCTTCAACATAACCCTTTCATAGTCATACCAAAACACTTGAAAGACTTGTCTAAGATTATAATAACTCTCTGATATCTCTCGGCTTCATCTACTCGGTTGCGGCGTCACAATATGTATGGATCCAATGCAAGAGCATCAACACCTATAAAAGTAAACTTAAAGCACACACAACACTAGATCGACAAAGGTTAGCACAAAATAACCCTTAAGAGCTAATTTAGACCCAAAAACCAAACGGGAATTATTCATATAAAATCTAATTATCAGACTACAAGGAATGAACCATAATTTCACACTGGTGTGGAAATAACCTTTACGAACTAAAAAAGTTGTTCCTTTATTAGCCTTATCGTACCAAGACAAAACTTAATTTTACTAGGATAGTGTTGGCCTTGGTCCTAGTTTATACAAAGCTTAGCCCTTGCTAGTACAAACAAAATGGTGTTTGGGACCTTTTTTAGTGGTGGTCCTAGACTCCTAGTTACGTTGTGTCGTTTCTATCCTAGACCAACGGTTTTTTAATGTGTGTGCTAATACTAGAACCAACATCGCGCGTCCTAATACAAAATATGTATCAACTAAGCTCTGTACAAACTAGGATTAACACCGTCCTAGTACAAACTAAGCTTTCTACTAGTACGGTTTTCGTCCTAGTAGCTACAAATTAGCGTATGTTATATATCAGTTGACAAAGGTTCAAACCTTCATGAAGCTTTGTCCTAGGGATCTAGTATGATGTCTATCAACTATGCTTTGTATTAGGTGTCCTACTTCTAATACGATCTAATAGGAATAGTGATGCAATTTATCTATCAATTTTGTTTAGCCTTGAGCCTTCTCCAGAGATACCTTTATTGCTCAATTATATTTAGCCTTTCTTTATAGTCTAGAATATAGCCATTATCAAATCTTTTCTATTTTTTCAAAGAGTAAGTTAAGCATTTTCACCGCAATAATGTAAAATGAATGGTATGTTCTACTACTCCATAATAGTTATTTTCTACCTAAAATAAAATTATTACTCCATATATAATTTGTAGTTGTTACTTTTTGAAATTAAATTACAAAAAATTTACAAATCTTATTTTGAATAATTGTCAATGTGTAAAAAAAACAATTTTGCTACTAATCACATTATACTCTATTCATACAATTCAAAGAATAAAACCTAAAATCAGGCAACTCATAATTCATAAACACCAATAACACGCACCCAAATTACAAAAATTGACCTCAAGTGAAGATAAAATTCGAAACCAGAACCATAAGTATTTTAGAACAGATTGTGACGCTTAAGATCCTTGCATAACATGATTAGCAACAAACCAGAATAATGAAAAAAACATAAACATACTTACAATATAATCTATGCATTCTAGTAAATTCCAATCTATTTTAATAAGTATCTAATAACTTTAATGTTGGCGTTTTCTTGAGCTTTTTGTAAGGATTAACAATGGTCATTAATTTGTGTTAAAGTAATTTAGGCCATGTTCTCGTGAACTCATTTTTACAGAACCAAACTTATTTTTACTTATTTGAACTTATTTTTGTTGAAATCATTAACAATTTATTGAGGATTAAAACCTGATTTTTGCTTAACTGAACTTATTTTTGCTAAACTGAACTTATTTTTATTGAATATAAGTAGAAATAAGATAAGGAGAATAGGGCCTTAATAGGGTATAGTTACACACTTATATATCTTTCAAATAATTATGGTTTAATGTTTAGGCTTAGTTATTATTATTATTGATGGTTTTAAATTTGGTTTTGTGTATAAAATGATGAGACTATTGTCTTACCTCCCTTCGATTCAATTTATTCTTTATGTTTCATTTATACACGCTTGCAGATATAAATCGTCTTATGCTTAAAGCATTAATTTTGTATTTGTAAAATTATAAAAAAAATAATATTCTAATAGGATATCACGACGAATCAAATAATACTCTATATGAATATGTTTTTGACTTAAATATAAAATGTAAACGACAGTCAAAATGTGATTAGTCAATAACCAATTGTCAAAACATAAAGAATAAGATGAAACAAAGGGATTATTATATATGCAAGGTAAGTTTTTAATACATTTGAGTTTTATGATATCAAGTGTTTCATATTATAATGTTTTGTATGCAATTATTTTAAATAGAAGGTTTTAGGCTAATTAGGAAAGTGTATGTTTTCATTAGGCTAAGAGCATCTCCAACGGTAAGACATATATCTTGTAGCTTTGTTTGTCACATCATTTTGTTGAGCTACATCATTATCAAGCTACAACTATCTACAATAGCAAGTTATAAGGTTTGTAGCTTTGTTGTTTAAAATTAACTATTTTTATTTAATCTTGTAGCTCAACAAAGTTACAATGTTTGTGCAAACTGCAACAATTTTTACCACACAATAATTAAACTTGAAATTTGGAAGTTAATTTATTTGCAAGTTACTCCAACTAGTAAACTATTGGGGATGCTCTCAATCCTTTACATTTTTCAACGATTGACTTCTAAATCCAGGGAGTTAGAGATGTTTGGCTTCGTCAGAAGACATTCATCAAAAAGGAATAATTTACTAAGTAAAAAAATCATAGTTGTTTTTAGGGGGTGAATTACAAAGGAGGGAGCTAGAGATGGTGAATTACTGAATTATATGTTATATAAGTGGGCGGGGTGTCACACGCTGACTAATTCCCTTTAGTCTTAGGCACGCTACCCACTAACTTCCACCCCTTGGATGCTAGTCAAAGCTAAACCCTTTCCTAATATGTAGCTAAGTAATGCAACGAAAGCTTGAATAAGAGAGTAAGAAGGCACAAGTATTAGAGTATGAGTTTTATTCCTTGAGAGAAACTGAATACAATGGTTGTGTTTTTTCTCTGTCTATACACAATTGAATGCCTTGGGTATTTATATACATCACCCTTCCTACTATAACTAGGATACTCTAACCTTCCTACTACATCTAGGACATCCTACTTTCCTACTATATCTAGGACATCTGAGAATACCCTAGAATATCCTAAAATGTTCCGGAACCTTCAGGAATGTGTTGTACTACTCTAGACCTTTCAATGAGGTTCTAGAGCCTTCCATACTCTTCCAACGTAGTAGACAACCTTTACACCAAGTACGAACCTCGTTAGAGAAATATCACACTGCCGTCCCCAAAAGTACTGCTTATCTGCAGATCCAGTATTATCCTGCATCACTATCATTTCCTGTAGACTGCCTACTGCAGGGAGATAAGTGTTGCTCGCACAACACCTGGGCGGCTTCCCTTGGGATCCCTATGCCCTCGTTCCAAGGCAATAGGTGGGTCATTGGGTCACTCGTGACAGGGGGCTTATATCAGTTATATACTTATATGTGAGTACTCTTAGCCTCTTAGGGGGTGTTTGGTTCAAAATTTGGTATGAGATTGGAGAGTAGTCTTAGGAGGTGTTTGATTCAAAACTTGGTATGAGATTGGAATGAGGAATGAAACAAAGGTGGTATGAGTTTGAAACTTGATTATTAATATCTCATGTTTGTTTTAATTGTTTATTACTTGAATATGAAAATTTTCCATTTATATGATAATTAGAGGTATAAATATGAGTCAAGCTCTCCTCCCTCCTTGGGTTTCTAAAACCCATACCTTGGGGATTTGAGGTATGAGTTTTAATTTTATAATTTTGCAAAAGAAACATACGGTATGAATTTTAATCATTCTAAACTCATACCTCATTCCAAAATTGTTTGAACTAAACACCTTCTTAAGGCCCTGTTTTCGTCAACTTATTTTTGCTTATCTGAATTTATTTTTGTTGAGCTGGACTTATTTTTGCTGATCTGAACTTATTTTTGGTGAACTAAACTTATCTTTGCTTATCTAACTTATTTTTGCTGAACTGAACTTATTTTTGCTGAAATCATTAACAATTTATTAAGGATATAAACTGATTTTTGCTGAACTGAACTTATTTTTATTGAACTGAACTTATTTTTGCTTATTTGAACTTATTTTTGCTGAAAATAAGTAAAAATAAGACGAAGAGAACAGGGCCTAAACATATGAAGGAATTAATTTTATCTCACAGAAAATGATTTTAGTAGTTTATATGCTAGTTTAATTTAAATGGGTCAAATTATTTGGACTTTTTGTAACTCTCTCTCTCTCAATATATATATAATAAACATGGGGGAGTGAGTTAGTTAGGTTAAAAAAATTGAACAAGCACAACAAGTGCTTTGTTTCCCACCCAAACACAAACCATACGTTTGGCAAGTGGGAATGAGAATTGAGGGAATGAAGGGTGAGAGTGTGAATGAAAATTGATGAGTCCATTAAAGAAATAAATTGGAAATCAGTCATATAATTGCATAAATACTCTTAAAATTATTTTTCGCTCTCCTTTTTCATCAATGACAAGTTTGGTCATTTTACAACTTAATTATATTCCACCCTTATTACCTACCCACTAGGTATTAAAATGCCTAAATGTCAACATCGGAAGGTTTACAAATTTGTCCAAATTATGACTTAAAGATCTCATATTTGAGCATAAAAAGTTTTAATTTGTAAATAAAAAATAAAAAATAAAAACCCTCCTTCGCAAACTAGGTTGCACGGAGTCGGGAACGGGGTCGAAAACAAATACGAATACGGGGACTGAAAACGGCTAATTTAAAAACACATTGTTAATGGATACAACCAATTATAACAAGAAGAATCTGAATCGTCCCTAATACGGGAACAAATCGGATTCGGAAACGGCTACCCATCAAAAGTACCTATGCTACATAGTTTACAAATTCGTTATTAAACGAAGAATAACTCAAATAATTATAACTTTCCTTCTTATTTCAAATAATCCTGAAATCAAATCTTATTATCATTGTTGTGGCTAAAACAAAAAAAAAAAAACGTAGTGTGTAATATTAGTGGACAGAAGTTATCAACTAAACAAAACTCCAATAATCTGCTGATGCGTTGAGCTTCATTTCTCCCCTTAATTTCTGCGCAAAGGAAAGAAATTAACAATTGATTATCTCCTGAGTCAACCCTTCGATCCCTGCTATTTTTTAGGTATTTATTTGTAATTATTCAACTTACTTATTTCATCATGTTTTCTTCCATTTTTTATTTTTATTTTTTATTTCCCTTTTCATGTAATGCTTTACGCCTTTGGTTAATCTGATAAATTGCTGATTTATAATCAATTATGCTTCAATATATGATATCCTAACTTTGCTATGATACTATACTACTTATTGATTCTTCATTTCTTTACTATGGTCATCTTAATTGATTGCGTTGTTTACATTAACAAAGTATGAAAGTAAGATGTTATTATTAGTGACCAATTATAGTCTATGTTAGTCTTTCTATATCAATCATCGATTAATTAAATCAGCAATATCATATGTGGAGTTATTAGTAGGATTCAATTAATAAAGTTATGGTAATTAAGGGAGTGGAAATTGTTGGAAGGGAAACAAGCACATTGATGAGTATCGATCCCATGATTTCCTAAAACTGGGCAATATATAAATGGGTATTGATTGAGGTGAAAATTGAGCCTAGTAATTGAGGTAATGATGGAGCAATCATAACAAATATTTTGGTAGTGAGAGTGTGATGAGATGCCGAGAAGAGGAAATGAAGTGTTTCCTTTGGTGGTTATTGTAACCCTTGGGCGGGGTTGGCGTGGTGGGTAACTATTACTCTTGAAGTGATAGGGGAATGAGGGTGATATTTCACTCAAAACCCATCACTACCTTATTCCTATTTTCACAACTATATTTCCTTCAGACTCGCCTCAGATCAGTTTTAAGTTTGCTAGTTTGATTTTTGTTACCCTCGTTGCCCTCAAACCAAGCATGCCGACTTGAGATGCAAACATCATTAATTATTTTTTTTGGTTCTTTTGCTGTTGAGCTTCGCTTTTAGGAATTTGTAAGTACACGGTACAAAGATGAATGCTATTTATCCTTTTAACAACTAATGTCAATTCCTAGTCTGAATTTTGTTTGTAATATCAATTGATAACACGATTAAATCAAAATTTCCTGTTAGTGCAGGAATGCTGGCAAAGTCACTGCCTTCACCGGCTTTGGCGTTTCTTAATGGATCATCTTCACACTTTTCTTCCGTGAGTTTCTATTCTAGACAGTCATTTCTGCTTTATTCTACACTAATTATATATCATAAAAACTTGACAAGATTTGTTTTTGCAACTCGTTGGTGAATGATGAGTAACTTGCATGCATATAAGGAGTTAGTTTTACACTCTCTTTGGTAGGAAATCCTTCACAGGACAGTTGGCCAACTTGTACTGATCTATGCTGGAACCTAGAAGTTATGCTGTAAGATGATTAGAGTATGACACTAGATGCAAAAGCCACCTTAGTGGCTGATATACCTGAGATTGAACTTGGTGTGTGAGCGAAACCAATCTTCATGAAAAGTATGGTTAAGTGGTTCTACAATTCATAGGCTAATCCCGATTCTTCTCACTGTCTTTTGTCCTCATTCGAATGGTTGTCTTTCACTAGCATAGTAACTTCGCATATTTACAAAATCAGCTATAAGCTCTGTGTTAGTTTGTGGAGATTTTGGTAGCAAAGATAAAACGAATAGGGTTTTGCAATTCCTTGAAGACAGCCCTTCTGATCCCTCAAAAATTTCTTCAGCAATTTCCTAACTTGCTCTTATTGGTGCAGCCTGATGTTGTTGCATTTGTACCCTTAAATTCAACACTTTTTGGAAACCCGTGGAGTTTATTCCACAGGAGACTGACTCTAAGGGATGATATTCTTTTACCAAAGAGATGGCAACTGCATTCCACAGCTCCAATGTTAGATATAACCTTGAGCAATGAAGACACGGAAAAATGGGCATCTTGCAGAGAAGCTCTGTCTGTATTCGACTTCAGTATTGAAGAGCAGGATAAGATGTTGGGGAAAGCATTTGGTCAAGTCCGTTCACCGTATTGGGGTGAGGAGCGAAAGGCAGAAATTCCAGAATATGAAATCGTGAATGAAATATTGGAGTATCTCAGGAGTTTGGGCCTTTCTGACGAAGATCTCTCTAAGCTTCTCAAGAAATTTCCTGAAGTTCTTGGTTGCAGTGTAGAGAAGGAGCTGAAGAATAACATACACATACTTGAAAATCAGTGGGGTATAACAGGGAAGCCTTTGCAAAAGCTTCTTCTTCGTAATCCTAAAGTCTTGGGTTATAATGTTGATTGTAAAGGAGATTGCATTGCTCAGTGCACGCGCTGTTGGGTTAGGTTTTAGATTACTACTACTTTTGTGTATCAATTAATTCTTATATGATAAACACTTGAAACACTGTAATTGACTGATTGTATTGTTAGATTTCTTGGCTACAGGAGGTGGTATACATGTTCACACTAAATTCAAATACGACGAAAGTAAGATGTTTGAGCAGTTGAGCTGCATCACGAATTTCAACTTATTACTTCGTATGTTTTAGGGTTGATTGATAGGTCCATAACAGTTATGGACTTGTGGATACGTACGTTCATGAAAATGCTAGCTCAATTATCCCGTTTTTCCGACTCTTTTTACGAGTACTTCTAAATTACTGTCATTTCCTCCAATCAATTACTACCATTAATTAGCTTTTTTTTTTTTTTTTTAAGTTGTGATTAGTTAATTTTCTAGTTTAATTAAAGTAATATTAATAAAAATAAAAACAAACTAAAATGAAAGGCGTTGATGATTATAGGGTACCAATGTACCACCATGCGCCAATGTGGGAGTCAAAATATTTCATAACACAACTATTTTAAACCTCACAAAGGAGCACATAGCTAATTAGAGAAAATACAATTACCCCTTAAAATAAGGACAACTATGATTGTAAAACCAAGAAAAAAAAAAAGCACCTTCAATAATAAAGATTACATACACAATTAACCTTTTAATGATGGCATATTTGAGGTTCTTTGCTGTCAAAATCACCCTAATAATCCCTTTATTCTCTCTCTCAAATTTAGAAAACATCAATCTAATAAGTCGTTAATTTATGTTTGATTTTTGGCTAATCAAAAGGATTTGTAGCGCATTGTAATAATTCTTTAAGACGATGTCTGCTACCTCCCCCAAGATCCTTTTTCTTGGCATTGCTATCTTTTGCCTTGTCCTCTCTAATGAGGTACGTATATGTTTGCTTCGTTTCTTTTATGAAATAAATATTCGTCACATGGATGCATGAATTCATTGTTTTGGAAAATTATTATCAAAATGGCTTAATCGGATAATTTTAGGGTATAGAGTTATAAGCATGTGTCGAAGACATAATCTCCCAAATATTTATGTTAACCGCAAAATAAATGTGTAATTGTTGTATCTATTTCAAAAAAACTATATCCTTTGAATATTATGTCAATATTTTTTCTATCACAAATTGATTATAGTTTCTAATATCATAGTTCTATCGATTTGTATATAATCAACGAACATCATTTATTTTCAATTGAGTTCAATCCCGCCAATTAAATTTCATTTTTAATTTTAAGTAATTTTGTGATTTAATATTACACAGTTGGAAGTCTGCAGTGCAAAAAAATTTCATCTGAAACAACCTGTTATTGGTGGGCCTGGCATTTTCTTGGGTGCAAAAATCGGTAAGAAGTTCTCTCCCTAGAAACTCATGTGATGGTTCATTTTGCCTTTATATAGGCATATATTTACAAAATACAATATTAAATTTAAATACATGCAATTCATTTGCGGGTAATGGTAATTAAATTAATTCGAATGTATATTTAGTTGTAACTTGTAAGGTTTCCATTACTATGATCTAGCCTTCATACGCAAATTCTTAGGTGCACCCGGAGCACCTTCCTCTAGGTGCTCCCGGGCGCGTGTAAGACACGCGCGACAGTTTAAATTTTTTTTTTTGTTCTGAACTACCAGTGCTTAGGTAAAATGAACATTAGTATTTTTGTTCTGAACTTTAATGTTTTTTAACTGAACATTAAGGTTGTTCTTATGTAAAATGAACATTCATGTTTTTGTTTTGAACATTAATTTTTTTATCACTGAACATTGATTCAGTGCTTAGATAAATGAATATTTTTATTTTTATTTTGAACATTTATGTTTTTGAACTGAACATTGGTGTAGTTACCTTGAACAATGATGTTTTTTGGATCATATAGTTTTTTGGTGAACTTTAATGTTGTTATTTGAACATTATTGTTTTAAGATTGAACATTTATGTTATTATTTTGAATATTAATTTGAATTTATACATATAGATCCAAAAGAGCTCGTGTACCATCTACAACAATTCATTTTTTTGTCTGAATGCTCATAATTTTTACGAAAAAGTTCAGAAATATGATTACATCAATTACAAGAGAAAT
>PYUH01000044.1:6680378-6692585 GCA_016808085.1 Suaeda aralocaspica | reverse complement strand
TTTTGTCTGAATGCTCATAATTTTTACGAAAAAGTTCAGAAATATGATTACATCAATTACAAGAGAAATAACTGTTTGTTATACAAATCAAATGCTTATTCATCATTGTTCACTTTTACATTCAACAATTCAGATTTATCAGCTTCATTTACAATCATTTGGATTGAATCATCTGCAAAAATTGAATCATCTGCAAATATTAAAATTAATAAGCTGAACACTAACTCATTGTACAACAATTAGAAGAACATAACTGAATAACAATTCATTTTTTCTGAACGTTCAGAATTTTTATGAAGAAGTTCAGAAATATGATTACATCAATTACAAGAGAAATTGAACAACAATTCAATTTTGCTAATGTTCAGAATTTTTATGAAAAAGTTCAGAACAACATATTAATATAGAAATTTAATTTCTGAACATTAATTCATTTTTTCTGAACATTTATGAATCTTCATCAGCATATATGCAGAATTTAGTTTACTTATGAAAAAGTTCAGAAATATGATTACATCAATTACAAGAGAAATTGAACAACAATTCAATTTTGCTAATGTTCAACATTTTTAAGAAAAAGTTCAGAACAACATTTTAATATAGAAATTTAATTTCTGAACATTAATTCATTTTTTCTGAACATTTATGAATCTTCATCAGCATATATGCAGAATTTCAGAACAATAATTTCTGAACTCTAATTGAAACTTTTTGAACGTTTATTAAATGAAATTATGAAAAATTTGACGAAAATTATAGCTTACAAATTTCTGTAAAATCTTCATTGATTACTTCTTGTAGATCTTCGTATGTTTTTGTGTTGTTTTGATTTGTATTTCTTTGATTTTCTGTTGAATCTGCCATGATTGAAATTCTAGGGTTTGAAATTAGAGAGAGAATTGTTTTGATTTTGAGAGAAAGAAGAGAGAGAATCAGAGAGAATGAAGGATGATTTAAAAAAAATAATAATAAAATAAAAAAAAACACACAACAAACTGCGTATTTATAGCAGTTTGCTGCTGCTGTTTTTGGCAACTGCAAAACGCAGCGTTTAGCACCCGGAGCACCTAGAGGAAGGTGCTCCGGGTGTAGGTAATCCCAATTGGCCTTCATAATCCTAATACGGAGTACATAATTGCATCATAAACCTGTCAAAATTATAAATAAATGCAATTTTGAGGATAATATACGTATTTACATGTATATATATACACAATTATACATATACACCTACAAAAGACATACATGTAGAAATACAAAAACCTACCACCCCATCTTGCCAACCACCACCGGTCCACCACCCACCTTCACGGCTGCCCCCCCTGCACGGCTACACCCCACCGCCTTTCACACACCACCGCTCGAACTTTTTCGCACACCACCCCAATAACCACCAATCCAATCGATTTTGATTTCCATTAGGATTTCAAAATACAACTACAAAACCCAAATCTACAACAATTAGGATTTCGATTTGGGTTCGTTTTGGGTTTTGATAATCGATTTTGATTTTGATTTCGATTGGGATTTCGAAACACAACTACAAAACCTAAATCTCATACAATTAGGATTTCGATTTGGGTTCGTTTTGGGTTTCGATTGGGTGTCAAATGGGTGTTTGTGGTCCTGCGTTTGGGTTTCGGGTGTTGCGGTGTGGTGGATGTCGTCGTGGGTCAGGGTTTTGGTGGGTTTGTGGCAATGAAATCGAGGTTGGATTTTGATTGTGGTTGTGGTTCTTGGGTTGTGGGTATGGTTGGTGGTGTTGGACTGACGGTTTTGTGTAGAAGGAGTTCAGGTCAGTGGTGGTGAGGTAGTGTTGTGGTGGTAAATGAGTGGCTAGTGAAAGTCTATATTTGAATACGTATATTATTTATATTTGTACATGTATTTAGATATTTGTATGCATTACTACAATTTTAATACAATATGAAATGACAAAAAAACCATTGTGAGATATTTATTTTCGCATATAAGATATTAGTAATTTCTCATCATTACCGTCATTTAACATTATCTACTAAAGAGATCGGACCATTATTTAACTCAGTCAATTTCAGATTTTGAGTCAATGACATTAACTATTTTATCTTGACTACCAAACTGACCTCAGCTCATTTAATAAGGGTGTAAGTTAGATGTTGGTATTTAAGGAAGGTAGCAAATAATTTTCAACATACTATACTATAAACATGTGTGTGCCTAATAATGCAAGTTAATGAATAAATATTATGGATGATGATGATGGCAGATTGCAAGGAAAAATGTCATACAAGGTGTAGTTTGGCATCAAGATACAGGTATTGCGTAAGAGCATGTAAGACTTGCTGCCAACGTTGCAATTGTGTGCCACCAGGTACCGCTGGCAATGCCAACACTTGTCCTTGTTGGGCTAACATGACTACCAAAGGAGGTCGCAAGAAATGTCCTTAATTCAATCTTTTATGTCGTTTTACTCCTCTTTTGTAATCTTTTGCACAATTTCAATCAATTCAATTCAATTTATTTTTAACACACTTCATTTAATTTTGTTTTTCATTGATTAAACGAACTTAATTAGTTAATTATCCTTGGTTTTTATTTTGGTGGAAATGTTTGTCATGTTAATTAATTTGTTGGGTTGATGTAATGATAATTTGGTGCTTGTGTAATGTTGTAATCATAATAAACTTAGAGAGGAGATAAAAAAAAAAAAAAATAAGCTCATTGTGGGTTATACTCGTCTTTGCTCTTGTATCATATATTGATAGAGTTAACTATTCTTTGACCTCAACCATTAACTTAACCTTCTGATTAATGGTTGGGTTGGTTCTCTAATATGATATCAGCGCTAATGTGACACATAGATCACAAGTTTAAATCTCAAATTATAAACGACTAATGGATCAACGAGTTTTATTGGAATGGAAGGAGTTGAAGATGAGAAGAGAAGACAATAACAAAGTTTAAGAACGTACAAAGTAAATAAGCTAAGCTCGTTCAATAATCATGCATATCAATTGCATGACTATTACTAATTTATCATAGAATGCTCCATACATATCAAAGATCCAACATTACTTTATTACTCAAAACACCACACCAAATAAAACGAGGAACTCAAATTAAACTAATATATATTATAGATAGTAGTACATGGACATGCGTGGTATTATTGACTGCTTCATCAGCCTTTAAAACTACAATAACACTCATTCTCTAATAAAATAAATTAAAAAGGCATGATATATCATGCATGACACACACTAAATCATATACTTTAATTAATTTATAAGAACTATATATTATATGTTGAAGCAATTTTAAGGGCATTTAGGCCTGTTGCCATGAGTTCTAAGATTGGCGTAGCAAGGACATAGATGGTGGTTCCCATGAGTGCCGGGAGGAACACATTGACACTTGAAGCAACAACTTTGGCACGCTCTATTGCACAAGTTCCTCCTTGATGACCTTACACATCTCATTCCACACGCGTAGTTGCAATCTGCAATTTCAAAGTTTCTCCTTAATTAACATACATAAGCAAGTCTTTGATCAGATAGATTGTCGTCTAACTAGCATTAAACTAGCTAGAGAGCTCAACATACAAGCTAATTAAATGTCGTTTATTATATTATAGTTGGTTGTGTTGCGGCCAATATGTCCTTTTTATGGTAGTAAAGTATGAACAAGAAACCATGCCTAGTGTTACACAACTAACACGTACATGCAATAAGATTGTAACTATATATATGTCACAAAAACTTACTGAATTTTCTCCGATAAAATTTCTTCTCATATCCAGGCTTGTTTTCTTCCTGCATGCATGAAATTATTCAAACACTTAATTGAAATTTGAAGGTTAAACAAAATAATTGAATTATTGAAATTAGGGTAAACAAAATAATATAGGTTATTAAATTAGAAGCTGATTAATTAGCTAACCTTGATGAGGGAAGTATCTGTACTATTGGCTGCAGATAAAACCTCACTGAAAGCCTATTATATTATATAGTCAATTAAAAAAGAAACATCATTAGTATATAACAAAATATTAAATTTAGTGCAAAATCATTAATATATATATATATATATATATATAAGAGTAATTAAAGTTGAATAATAATTGATTAAGTGAAAAGTAAGCCATATTAGTCCACCTGACAGAGGACAAGGGAGAAGATCAAAAACACAAGAAACTTCATTTTTTTTCTTTTTATTTTTAGTTTAGTTTATAATAATAATATAACTTTCTAAGTTTGTAAATGAGTAAATGGCCTTATATAAGAAGAGGAAAGATTCAAGTATTACACTATTACGAGTAGTACGTAGCTAAGAACAAAGAACGAGGTATTCGTATAATGTTGACAGCAAACCATTATATTAACCATATTAGTAGCAATTTAAGTGTTTGTTGGTTTTTTCTCCCTTGGGATCACCAGCAAGTTTGACACGTATAGAGTGATTTCTGTAAGTGATGTAGTCTAATAATAATGCAATCAAATGCCCCCCCTCCATCATCGATGAAAAACTCATTTAATCTAACAATGTGAAATGAAAACTTACCGGCTGGTTTGAAGTCGACATCTTCCTTTCAATTGCTTCCGCGGTGTCCAACAACCTTCGATATGATATGCCGACGCGAGAAGTGTGGCAGTTAGGAGGAAGTTTGGTGGTGAGAGGTGGTGGAGCGAGGTGTGCTCATATGGACGATGTAATTTGGAGAAAAAAGGGCAAAAATGGAAAATGGGATGAAAATATGGACGACGTTTAGTGTTTCAATTTAGTAATTTATAAATTAGTCATAACTTCAACAAATACAATTATGGATTTACGGTATGCTCATATGCTCAATTGCCCACTTTAATTACTTTACTATACTTTTGCTTCCGTTTAGAAAATGTATTTTCACTATCAGAAAACCTTCTATTTACAACGACAAATCCCATCACAAAAGATCATTTACAAGGGGATCGGATTTATTGTTGCAAGCCCGTCCTAGAATGGGGCCGTTGTAGTTTATTTTCAAGTACGTAGTAGAATATTAATTAGGTTTGAGTACAAATGGACTCATGATGCACCCACATTTTAGACTTCAAGGGGCTAATTTCATGTGAGAGGATGGTCATGTACAATTAGGGCTGTTCAAAATGATCCGATCCGAAAGCGATCCGATCTGTGATCCGAGCGATCCAATCCGATATAGTTGGATAATTTTTTTTGATTTCGGATCGGATACATATCATGCTTATTGGATTGTCGGATATCCGAAATTGTGAAAAAAATAGGCTTTTCGGAACGGATCGGATTGAACTATTTCGTTAAATTTGAGAGTTTTGTGTGTTTTTTGGCTCACTTTTTTATTAAGTAATAACTTTTCGGATCGTCGGATATCCGGCTATTCGACCCGGCACTTTTTGGATATCCGATTTCATTCGGGTCATGTACGGATCCCGTTTTTGGCCAATCCGAAAAGGTCAGGTATCCAACAGTCGGATCGATTCGAATGAACATCACTACGTACAATCATTAATTTAGACTTTTGGTTGAATTGATTTTATCATGGCAAAATAATGCCAAAATGACTGGAGCCACATTTAGGTAAGGTTGTCATTCATGTGCCAATTTTGTGAAATATTGTCCTTACTTCCATGCACAACCCACCAATTCACGGGGAGTGCTATTTATTGTCTGCAAATGCTTGCTATCACCCTAAAGTTTTTTGTTGATTTTCCCCTTTTTAACCCTAGCCATCCTCATTTTTAGTGTCTCTTCCTAAAATTGTCAACAACAAAGCAAACACAATCACCACTACAACAATGGGTTTCTTAAGGGCGGCGAATTCTTTAAAAGTTACTGAGCCTGTATTTTTCCCAAGGATTCTAGACTAGACGTCAGTACCATAAAATTTGCGGAAAAATCAGGTGTAGGGTGGGTTAATTACGAAATTTTGTGAAAGAACAATTGCTTGAGGAGGAATGAATTGGTTTGGATCCGGTATCATAGGTTTGACGTAAATGAACAATGCTCCAACGGTCTACAACGAGTTTCGAGGATGAGCAACAATTATCCGATGTGCAAAGTGGAGGTAAAAGAAACCGAGGAAAATAAGACTACTGAGAGAAAGTGAAATGTGAGAAGGGACAATGTCATTAACTCACTATATATGGACAACAAGTATTTATGAACGACAAATTTACTCCATATTTGGAAAGTATAGATCGATACGGATTAAAAAAAAGTTTTATATTACTATGTTTTCCGCTACACATAAAATACCAGATCGAGTCAAAGTTATACCGTGAATAGTGCCGAAAACCCTAATATAACAAGTAATTTGTAACCGAGGGAGTATGAGACGAGGGGTGCCTAGAAAAGATCAATGCTTTGTAAAAAAGCAATATCATAGGGTATTTATGGAAGTAACCCATCATATGTAGGTCCACTGTTTTAACGTTAAAAAAATCAGTTAACGTAACCTTTCAACTTATGTTAACTTCCTTTGTTTAATTTATTATATTTCTGTCATGTGATGTACAAAATTACACGGCATTAATCTTTGTTTGAATTTACCCGACCCTCCCGTACTCAGTGTACCACGCCAGTGGGCTCATGTAGTCGTGTTAGGCCGAACCCAAACTTCCTAACATCTGTATTCCAAAAAAAAAATTTCTTCGAAAGTCCCCTCTTTCTTCTCCATTGAAACGTACTCTCAGTTCTCCATTGAAGCAACCTCTGTATATTTCTTTCATACATTGAAACAACTTCTGTATTTCCTTCTCAAAATTGTATTAGCTTCTGAGGTAAGATATTCTTCTCCAATAATAATCGAATATAATTTCATGATCTAGGGTTTAATCCTTAATTCAATCGTCAAACATTCAATTCGATTTCTTCTAATTTTTCAAGTGTAGATTATTCAACATTTGAACTATTAAGCACACTTACTCAAGTCATAGAAATCAAAATTGCGATTTCATGTAATTTTTTAAGGTTAATTAGATAACTGAATCAATTTTTGTTGATATTGTTATTTTGTTTTTATTTTTTTGCAGAATTTTGTTTGAGAACCCTAGGATGGTGAGTTCCGACAAAGAGGCGCGATCATCAAGACGACGTCGTCGTCACCGCGATAGTAGCAGTGATGACGACGACGATGACGATAGTAGGAGGCGACGTTCGAGGAGAGAGAAAGATAAACGGAGTAAAAAGAGGAGAAAAGAGAAGCATGTAAGAGATGTTGATGATGATGATGATGATGAATATGATGATGATAATGAGTTTTCGAAAGCGAAGAAAGTTGTTAGGGATTTGTTGCTGGAGTTTCCTGGTGTTTCTGGTGATCTTAAACAGGTAATTCTTTTGAATTTGGTTTGATACTTAAGTGTGTGATTGTGTGGTGATAGAAGTAATGCAATTTAGTGGAAATTTGATGTTTAAATGTGTATTCAATTAGTTGAGTTTGGTAATCATTTAAAATTATGTGGCATTTTTGTTTTAGTTGAACAATTTGTTTAGTTAAGTGGAATTTGATTATTGATGTTTTGATCATGTGTAATGTGTAGAGCTTGATTGAGCTTAGGAGTGGATGTGAAATTGATTTTGTACGAGCTTACGGAATTAGTTGAAGTTTCTTGGTTTGATAGATGTGTTAATTCTAATTGAAATTACAAAAATTCGGTATCAACATTACTTTCATTACCTAAAATGGCTCTGGGATACCTTGCAGAGTTGCGGTAAAGGAGGGGAGGTGGGTTTTGGGGTGTATGCAACGTTAAACCTGAAACGGCAGATTTTTTTTTGTTTCGTTTCACGGAAAATGATTTCATTTCAAAATGGAACTGTAATTGGTGCCGGACATAGCCACTGTTCAAAAATTGTGCATGATTTTGGTTCAAAAAAAAAGTTTAAGTGTAGTACTAATGTCTGATATAGCTCTTGAAGTGAAATGAAGAGTTTGAGAACATAGTCCAAATTTACTACTCTAGAAGTTCTAATCTTTTTCAAAATTAATAGCGGCCTATAATAGCGGATTTTGAAGTTTCCTACGAGTATTCTCGTTCTAGGGACTTGGAAGTGTAAAGAGACTTATCTATTATAAGCAATATGCAAGGGAAAGGAAAGAGAAGGGGAAAGAATGGAAGGGGAAAGGAGGTGCTCTGATTTCCCTCCAAAATCTTTATATGGTGTTGGGAAAATGGATCGCTCCCTCTCTCCCCAATCCCTTGTCTAAATGACGAAACCTCTGTATCTCCCTTTCCAATTTCCTTACCTCCCTTTCTCTTTGTTTCCCCTTCTGCAAACATGTTAAAATTTTTAGTAATTTCATGTCATTTTCATATGTAGGGTTGAGATAATGTGAATAGTGATTCTTATATTTTTAAAGCTATTGAGAAAAATGTATCTTTAGCTCTGTTGTATGCCATTTTTTTTCCTGGAACATACTGCTTTAACATATTGAAGCTTTTTGAGAGCTCATTGGATGAATAATCTACTATTATCTTTTAAAGTTTCACATTGGTGCTCTGCTGTACGATATCAACTGGAGTATTGCTTTTAACATTAGTTATTTATGTATGCTTCCTGAAGCACTTATTTCTAATGTAGCTGTTACAAATGATTGATAATGGGCAAGCTGTTGACATCAAAGGAATATCTGAAAGACTGTTAATGAAGCATCTCAAGAAGTTGTTTGTTTCTTTAAACCTCAAGGAAAAAGGAGACAAGGTGTTTTTGCTACGATCAAAGGCCCGCCCCACCTTGGAGGTTATTGGGCCTGTGATTGCTTCTCTCAGTGAAGTGGCTGATGAGAAAACAGAAAGCAGTCTTCCTTCTGAGCCTGATGGAGATGTTGGAAAAGCTACGAGTAATGTTCCTGCAGTTTCTATAGGTCCTCAATTTGAACCTTCTGCTCCCCGTAGGAGGTTTGTACTTCTTTGTTTCGAATTATTGGTGTGCTCATCGCGAAATTTTAAATGTCAATGTGTTACTTACTTCTTGGTGTCCCCATCTTTTTTATTTCCTTTCCCTTTTTAGTTTTTTGTTGCTTTTATATGAAGATGCTTTTTATTTATGGCTGAAATACTAACAACGCAAAACCCTTAAATGTAAAAAAAGTCATTTGTCTGATCTTTTTCTCTCTTATGAATAATTGATTTTTCTTTCAGGGTTGTTGGCCCTGAAATGCCATCTGCTGAGTTACTTGCTGCAGCAGCCAAACTAACTGAAGCTCAGGCCGAGCTAAGGTATCATTTTGCTGCTCTGCATGATCTGTGATATTTGTGAATATTGTATTTGGCCATTAATTTGTCTAGCTAGTCTTTGAGCTGTTGGATTTTTTTAGTTCTATTTTTAATAATCTGAGAAGCTAAATTTATTAATAAACCTTTTCAGGGACATTGAGTTGGAGCATGGTGATGAATATTTTATTGGGCCACCACCTCCTGCTCTTGTCACTGAGGCTGCATCTTCCAACGAAGCAGAGCGTTTTGAAGAGGTTTTGGATGTTTTTCATTACTCATATACACTAGATTTCTTCATCCTGTTATTCATGCAATTGGAAATTTTGTATTATAGTTTTGATGTTGCACCCTTATTTCTCTAGGATGGTGGCAAATGTATATGAATATTTGATCTCACATTTTTGCTAATACTGCTGTATGATATGTGATCTCATTCTAGTTACATTCTGAAGTTATATATTTGAGTTCAGACTAGCAGGTGTCAATTTGTGTTATTAATCTTACTGTTTTGCAACTTGTTGCACCAGGTTACAAGAATTATGGGAGCAGCATCAGATAATCCTTATGATGTCGTGGGAGTGAACCATAAGATGCCTGCTGAAAGTATAAAGAAGAGGTATGTTGTATATTGTTTCATACTTGAAGGTGTATGCTAGTATTATTGTAAGTATCAGTTGTGAGTATAACTGACTATATAAATCATTTCATTGAAAGAATTATCTGTAGAAGATAGTAGCAAACACAGAATAGCTGTTGTGCATATAGTCTCTTGGAGGTTGTTTGTTATTATGGTAGAGTTTAGGTTGTGGGGAGAGAGGCAAAATTACAATTTTTCTTGGTGTCACATAGGATCCAAGTGGTTAATATAGACCATAAGTAGCATGGTATGCTGTTCAATTTTTTTTTTATTTAATAATAATAACTATTATTATTATTATTATTATTATTTTATAGTTAAAGTTATTGATGTTTAACCTGATTTGGACTTAAGGATATTCATAAAGGAATACCCATTGAGGCACTAAATTGATTTGCTTTAGGCTGATTGAAGATTATGCTTATTTGGGACTTTAGGATCTTTGTGGAGGAATAGCCATTGAGACTCTATATTGGTTTGCTTTAGACTGATTGGAGAATGAAGTTTTACCATAGTATTATGCTTGTTTAGAAGTGAGTTGTAGATGATTGGATCTCAGTTATAATGGATTGTGCTATGTGATGCTCTGCAGTAACATGCTTCCTGCAATCCTGTATGGCCATTTCCCACTAATTGCTTTGCTTTTTCCCTGTGTCAAGACTGCCAATTGCTGGAGGTTATATTTTGCTGACCTTTACCAAAGAATTTTTCAATATATATTTGAAAAAAATGTGAAAAAAACTTTAACTTCAACCATTTTTTGTAATAATCCCGTTCATAGTTTTTGCAAAATAACACCTTTGAAGTCGCATTCTTCTGAAAAGAGAATCCCTACTGCTGGAATCCGGTGAAAAGGTCCATTTAGATTTGTTGACCAACGGTTTTTGGCTCTAAAATGGAATGTGTTGTACACTGTTGAATTCCAATTTTTATTTCTTTCCTCTTTATTTTCTTTTTCCCACCCTTTTCATCTCTCCTTTCTTCATTGTCACTATTGAAAGCATGTGAACATATATAAAAAAAAATCCAAAGTAAATACTTATTGCAAGGCTTTCCTAAACGTATTTTGGTGATTTTTTTGGGGGACAAAACCTAGTATTGCAATACAAATATGAAAATATTTCTGGTCTTGCTATCATTGTTATTGGTTTATATGCTTAGACTTAATTGTTTTGCTCATTTTGATTTCCAGAGATGTGTTTGCCAAGTTTCTTCATATTCATATTTTAAATTGAGCCTGCTAAGTTTGTTCAGTTGTTCAACTTTGCTGCTGAATTTTAGATGTTAATTGTTTGGTTAAAAATCTTAAATTTATAGAAATGTTTAAGAAAGTTATTTAGATGTTTAATTTTAATCGCCAAAATATTTGAGATGGAGGGCAAGATGTTGAATGGATTTAATTAGGGAGTGGAGATTTATGAGAGTCAAGAGGAATCTAAAAATTGGAGGCAAGGGGAAAATCAAGGAGAGAGATAAAGTAGAATTAGCTAAAGAAGGGGGATGCAAGGAGTGTGTACATTGTACAACACTCTCCAATTTGGTGTGAAATACCGTCAGTCATTGCATCTAACTTTGACTGTTTTGCTGGATTCCGGCAGTAAAAGAATGCAACTGTTAAGGCATTTTGAACTTATTACACAAAACATGAAAGGTGTTATATCACTAAATGAGGTAAATTTAAGGTGTTTTCACGAATTTTACTATTTCTTTTATCTTATCAGTTTTATAAGTTTCCTCACCAATACTATTCCTATTAGATGTTGCTTCCTATGTTCTGTTGTGATGCTATTATACTAAAAGGTCATGTTGAGGGTGACTTAAGTAGTTTAAGTTCTGTTATTATGTGCATAATAATTAATTCTTATCTTCATGACAGATACTGGAAACTTTCGCTCATGGTTCATCCTGACAAATGTTCTCACCCACAAGCTCACCAAGCATTTATCAAATTGAACAAAGGTTTTAAGGATCTGCAAGATCCAGATAAGGTGAGTGCCAGATTTGCTACAAGTTGAAGTTTTTATGATCGTCTTTGTCCTCCTATCTTGTGTTATGCTTTCTTAATCAAATTTTATCTAACATCATTTAGTCATACCAAGGTTGGTGTGGTAATTTATTGGGAGTATTGGTTTACATAGCTCTATTTGTATGTTCTGACGTTCTGACAAGTTGAGACTAGTACTGGCTGTCTGAAATGCAGATGGGGCTATGATTTAAAGATCCTTTATGACATTTAGTCACGAGAGAATGAAGTTAGACGAAAACTGCTTCAATAATATTATACAATGTTACAATGTTCTTTTTATTGTGAAAGTTTTTTTTTTTTTTTTTTTTTTTTTTTTTTTTTTTTTG
>PYUH01000044.1:6668527-6679653 GCA_016808085.1 Suaeda aralocaspica | reverse complement strand
TTTTTTTTTTTTTTTTTTTTTTTTTTATTTATTTTGTGTTGTATATTTTGGATGACATCATGTGCAATTCTTGTTTAGTTGACTTCAGAGTTCAGACATCCTATTAGTGTTATCTGTGAACTGGGGCCGTGGAAATTGATTATCTGTAGTCATGCTGCTCTTTTCTTGTTTACTTGCATGCATAACACTGGTTATTCACTTACAAAGTGGAAGTCTTGTGCTACAAATCCTTAGTTATCAAAATGTTTCTCTGCAACTTCACAGAGGGCACCATAGTCCTACGACCTTAAGTTTTGTATTTTTTTTTCCAACTCAAGTTGAATTCACTCATGGCAGCTTTTATAGATTTCAAACTGTTTTGTTCATTTTGCAGAGAAAAGTATTGGATGATAATATAAAAAAGAAGGAAGAGGAAGAAGAGATGAAGGTATTGCATTATGGTTAAACTTCTGTAGTTATAGATGAATTTCTTATGGAATCAAAATTTCTTATGCTTGTGTTTGGATGCTAGGCTGAATTAAAATCAATGCGGGAAGCTGCACAATGGAGGCGGTCACAAGGTGAGGAACAGCTCTTGAAAATAATGAAATAGGATATGTATCTTTTTGCGTTCCACTCTTGTATTGGTGTCTGGAATAACAATGTTATATTTCCCTGGAATCCATAGATTAACTTTGGAATAACTTGATTATGTTTGAATGTATATATTTTGAATGTATATTTCAACACAAGCATCTTCTTTCTAAATTGTTCTGAATAATCAGGATGCTACTTATCATACTTTGTTGATAGGTTTGGCTATGGAAGGGGATGATGTGTTGCTCGCAGAGTTAGAAGTGAAAGCTCCACCAACACGAGATGAGTGGATGACGACACTGCCTCCTGAAAGGAAGGTACAATTTGACAACTATTCTATTGTCATAATTTTGGACTTTTCAGATTTTAGCCTGCCTTTGGTATTTATGTTATGTGCTGTGGTATATGCTGTTACCCTATTCTGTTTTTTCTGTGTGAAAAATAGGTACAATAACATAATTTGCTACCTAAGTTTGTTGAACTAGTTAGAAATGTACCATTATATGGTCTCTACCATGTTCCAATTCACGTGTTTCTGATCAACATTTCTGAGGAAAATTATTGAATTGTTTTATACACAAAAGAGACCTGGTTGGATCCATTAATATTTTCCACTTCGTATGTCAAATCCATACCATGTTCTAGTTGGTTTCATGACGGATCTGTAGGAAGGTGGTTGCTAATGATTAAATTATTAAAGTCCCTTTATTTATCACAATTACCTTTTTTTGACATATATTCTTCCAACTTCTATGCCAATATCCTATCAGATCAATTTTTGTGCGAGTTTGCAACGGACTATGCTCTCACAATTAATTAAACAAGTTGTAATTAGGATTAATGGAAGATTGAGAAGTTGTATTTAGGATGAATGGAAGGTTGAGAATTTGTATTCATGCAAAAGTTCACTGATACAGATGGGTTTAGCCCACTACTCTCGTAGTGAGTTTAGCTCACAATTCTCCAAGTTCAATACAAATTTCTGAATGCCTCACACCTTCTTGCTCTCCTCTACTTAAACAGCTAAACTAGACAACAAAGGACAATTCATTAAATGCAAGTACAAAAAGTAAGCTAATAGTCCAAACCCAACATAAATGGAACCAACAAGGGCCAAAATAACGGCAGGATCATGCAGCTAGGGATTGGTGAAGTTGTTGTGGTTGTTGTCCTTGTCCCCAGTCCTGTTTGTTTTCTTCTGCCTACTGTACGTCTGAGTAATAGTTGGTGGAAATTGATTCATTGCAGAGTTTGCTTACACTATGGTACTATACATGCCTATACACTCTACACATTTCTTAAGCTTCTTTTGCCTTTTGGACGAAATTTACCAGTTTGAGTTATGGGTCTGAGACTCTGAGTGGCCTCTTCTTTACAGCTTTGCACAAAAGCTGGGTAGGTTTGAGGCTTAATTCATAGATTCATACTAACTGCTCTTCTGTTTTTTTTTTTCATCCAGCCTGGTGGCATGCCTATGCATTCCACACAGTTTAGTAGAACAACTAAAGAAGGGCGTGGTGATACTAGTGCTTGGACAGACAACCCTTCAGACCGAGCTCAGAAGGCAAAAATGAAGTATCTATCATAACCTTTTCACGGATAAACACTAAAATAGTATTGTAGATATTTCAGTGTTTGAGACTTGGTGCATTGTATTGATAAATTCCTTTATTTGCAGTTATTTAGAAGCTTATAATCAGGCAACAGCGCTTGCATCAAATGAAGAAATGAAGAAGGCTGTTGATTCCGATTTGGTTGACCAATATAATAAAGCTAAGAGATCGAAGTCTTTGGTACAGAAGCACCAAGAGGAGTCTCAGAAAAGTCATTCTAAAAAGAAATCAAAACGGGTGCAGCAGCCAGAAGAGGGCGATTGGGCGGGTAAACACCCTTGGAAACCTTGGGACCGAGAGGCAGATCTCTCAGCTGGGCGCCAGAGTGTAAGACTTGACCCAAAGACCATGACAGAGGGTTTGACCTCCAAGTTTTCATCTGGGTCATTCCAAAGGAGCTTCCTTTGAAGGAAGATCGCCCAATTTTGTGTGTCTTACGTTTTCAATTGTACATTGTAATTATTCTTCTGAAAACTCATTTCAAAAGCTGAATAATTTTGTATATTTGTTGTAACACTAGATGAGCTTTAGTGACTTAGCTGATTAGCTTAGTAACAAGTGTTTTTGTAAAAGATAGGTTTTCATCAGTTTAAGAATTTACAGAATTATTTCCTTTTTATATCAATGGGAAATACCAATACATAAGATTCCTTCTATAATATGATGTCCACCGTTTCATATTCTCACCATGCAATTAATTAATCTACATATTCGGAAGTCAGAATTTTAGATTGTGTAGTCTTTCGTTTGAAATACTGTATTGTCCAGAGTCATCATCAAAAGCACAGTGAAGTTAACATTTACGGAGTTATTTATTTTAAAATGCAAACTATGTCCAATTGCATTTGGTGTTCTTCAAAAACCACGGCCTAGAATTGCCACAACTAGCACAGGTGCAGATTTTCGATCTTGACCAAGCAATCGAGAGGCTCGACAACCGTGTCTACTTTCCAACCCTCCTCTTACAAATGTCCACTTTCCGGTGTCTGACTGTCATAATTTCAGGGTGTAGGATATATTAATGAGTATACCAACAAATTTAATAAATGTGAATGCAATGTCATTGTAGTGGTTCTTTCAGTTGGTATCTTAGACTGCTTGAATGTTCACATTGTGTTCATTTGTCGTGCAACTTAAAAATGAGTGGTCTATGCAACAAAGGCCCGACAAAAGGAGCTTAATCAATTATAACACCTATATGTATAATTCATGATCATATGTAATTTGGTGAACCCCTATTTCCCAAAATCTATATTAATCAATCAATCATTATCTCATGCTAAAAATTATAAAAAAAAAATTAAATAAATAAAATACACAACAGAAAAATATTAAAATAGTACGTATTAGTATTATTATATTAATCTCAAATTTTCTAATAACTAATTGATGGGTGAAATTTAATTTGGAGTGCATGCTTTTATAATAACAAAATGTGGCCCTTGGCAATTATTTGCCATATATTTTGTGTAATTGATTTCTTCCTTTTATTCTTTTGTCTTTGCACGTGTTTGTACTCAAATTCACCCTTATACTTGAAAAAAAAAAACTTATAATAGCAAGTAATTACTTAAGTACGGAGTAATTAATTTGATATTTTCACCTAAAATACATTGCCTGATATTTAGTCATCTCAAATTATTACTCTAATTATGAGGTTTTTTAAGTAGGGTAACCTGAATTGATTATGTGCAATTTTTATCTCTAATTATTCATATTATGGCTCTAAATTTTATGTGAAGGATTTCTAATGATTTATGCCTAAAAGTTATTACCTGGGTGACCCTCCCTAATCACCAAATAACATTGATTTACAAGAGTGTAATGTGATTATGGTTAATGCAAGCATCACGTCATCTTAATTCCTGAACCCAAATTATGAATTTAAGATTATATATGCATGGTTATGAATTGGTTAGAGATTAATTATTGAATTAATTTTCATTGCGCGCTTTAGTTTTTTTGGGGTGATGACAATTAATTGGTCGAATATTGTGGGATTTATTTTTATTGTTGTCCATAGAGCTACGTACTTAAGTTACACCCTCTTCATTAAATTATTATCTTTAATAGTCTAACATTTCGTTTAATTTGAGGCTTTGAGAAAACAAAATTGTGTCAAAGATAAAGTAAATTATGAATAGACTACTCATAATAAATTAAGTTTTTGATGATCAACTAACGAAAATTGACATTATATTTGATTCAACTTCTATTGTGGAATGGCTAAGAACATTGAGTAAGAGTTTTTTGTGAACATATTGCACGCCATGGCCATGGACATCTTCTCCTTAACAATAACCAACTTATTATTTTCTTCGTTTTTTTAATTGCAACTTTTGAATATTTTATTTTTCACAAAAAGCATCCAAAAGTTGCAGGGGAATTCTTGAGAAGCTGTTTGAGTTCCAACCATCAAAATTTTAGAAATCACTAAAAAAAAGTTAAAACTAAAAAAACATAGGCAGTATTTTTTATGCTACGTATATAAAAAGAGAAGTTTACTTATATTATACTGAATGATTATATACATTAATTAAAGTGGCTCTTTCTTTATTACACTTACATTCTTGCATAATATTCATTTCAACTAACAGTTAGTTCTGCAAGTGTATGTGGTTTTCATTAATCAAACCCTAGCTAAGTCGTTTAAAAAAGGTTCAATTCTGGAACTTGGCAGCACATACAAAGTTGGGCAGAAAGTGTTATAACTTTTGAATAAACTAAACATTAGAAATATATTTATTATATTTATAATTTTTATACTAATACATTGTTTATTTAATTATTTTTTATAAATGTACATTGTTTATTTAATTACTATATGATATATAAATGATGGTGGCCTTTACCTGTAAACCATGCTCAAACTTGGGATGGATGATAGACTTGAAATCTAAGTTAACAGAGATTAATATAAAAATACTTCAAATTAAATACGGATCATCTCATCATGACAACCTAAAAGGGAACGTATAAAATACAGTAGAAATACGAAATACTAACCACATACAGTTCCTTCTCTAACCACCTTACTAATCTACTATTGTATTGTATTGTTGTCTTACATTGTTAAAACATTGCAGCTACAACTGGCTAGCTTGGCAACTTTTAAACAGTGACAAGGTGAGATAATTAATTTAATTTCCACCAACCATAAATAAAAAAACAACCATCGCAAATAAATACTAGTAACTACTTTTACGTCTCTCAACTTGGATCGTTAAAATCTTTAATTTATTATTATTATTATGAATTTGATATTTTGAAAAATATACACATTGAGGTGAAATATAAAGGCTTTGAAGATGGTATATATAGAAAATATAAATTTAGCTATTTATTTGGTAATTGACACTAAAAATTCTCTTATAGATTGGTATTTGTATTCCATGGATTATCAATTAGGACTAAAACACGGGATCGAATATAGTAAATACATGGTACAAAAATTTGGAGGTGGTGTCCTATGTAGAGTCGTAATAATATTATGTAAGCAATTGGTTGATCTCTCTAATATTAATATTATTAACTAGTTTTGCGATAACTTGACCATGAAAACCGAGAGTCTTATAGAAATTCTACAATATATAATTTTGTTTATGAGAGAGACTCGTTATTGGGTGGGACCGAGAGAATAAATTAGCTAGATAGCATCACCATATAATACACATATAATACTCTAGAGTCTCCAACATGAAATAAAATTGTGTCAAATTAAGTACATATATAGATTATACATGAGCCGAATAACGGCATACAACATTCTTTCTGTGTCCTAATTTGATTGATACGTCCTCCTCTTAACCATACGTAAAACCATGGTTGAGAGACACTAGTTCTATATATGATGAAGGTAAGGATGTACATATACTACAATAAAGATCAATGTACGTTTACTCCAAAGTAGCTAAGGAAGTTGTACATGTTACGGAGTAGCTATTCTAGATTTAATTTATAGTACATCAATTTAATGAAATAGAATGAAAAAAGTGCTTATTAATTACTATATAGCCTAGGGCTATCAAACATCATACTCATAAAATGTCATAATCAAACTTAGTTAGCCAATGGCTGCCAATTCTGTCTCTTCTTCAAATCACCTTCTATCACTAGCTAGGGGTCATTATCAATCATTCTTCCTACATTCATTCTAGAAGCTTTATTTTTTATTTTTTCAAGTTTGTTGTACATAAAATAAATTAAATAGATTTTGTTATGATGAAATAAAGACATTGAAATAATTTTATGTTTGTTTGGTTCGTTATATATATTAATAAAGAAAAATGTATGTAAAAAAAAAGCATAGAATTATTAGTTTTTGTGTATAACAGACGCAGTAGTATAGGATAAGCCTTGCCCTTATGAGTATATGAAGAGTCCCACAAACCGCCCTAAAAATAAATAATAAATAAAAAAAATTTAAAAAACGTTTTTTGGTGCATAAAAATAAAATATGGTTTAATTTGATGACACACATAACACACACTTGACTTAAGCTTGGGTTACACTGTATCTTTGTCCGCCTAAAAGCCGCCTTTCTTTTCGTTCTAAGCTTTTTTTCAATTCTATACATTTTTTTTATAAAAAATAATGTCTTTATTTGCTAATTAATCTAATTACTTTCACTTCAATTTAGTGACTCATATCTTGTGTTATTTTAATACTAATGTTTTATATAGGCTAACTAATTAAATGTGGATAACTTTGAATGAATACGTACGGAGAACTAATTAAAGAACATATTTTATTGGATTTTTAACATAATACAAATTAAAAGGAAATAGATTAAAAAACTAATGGTAGCCCTTAATTAGCCTCTTGCACTATTCTTGCAAAACAACAAACAAGTACTCCGTACTTTGTATTCTTGAAAGTAATTAACTATGTAGGCACCACAACATATTAGAAATGAGAAAACACGAACCCCCGAAAATAAGGAATCGGAAAAATATATAGGAAAAAAATAATAAAAAATGTAAATAAGAATAAAAATATCTTACATATAACCATATTAATTTTTATAATCTTGCTGAATGGAATGAAACATTAAAAGCGCTTCAACAATAAATTTATCGCACATAACACAAATTGTGTTTATGAACAAAGACTTAAGTATAAAAAAAGTCTTAATTAAAAGAGAGAGTCAGATTCTTGACAAACGCTACATCAATTTTCAGTAAAGACAAAAAACATATTAAGGGTGTTTATTTTAATTTTTATTTTGGGTTAGGACTTGACAATTTGACAAGTTAAATGTTGCATTGTTTATGTATCTGTATCCTTCAAGGATTCTCTAAAGAAGGAAAAAACAATTTTTTGAGGTAGTAACCGAGCATGGGGCGTCTCGGGGTCACCACTTACAGGTGGTAAAAAAATAGGGTGAAAACAAGACTGAGCCCGCAACAGTCCTCCAGAAGGCGAAATTTATATAATTTACAATTTTTTGGGTTCTAGTGTTTTAGAAAAAAATTATTACCAAATTTTTTAACATGTGCCCTTATAGTCAAAAGAGGGCTCCGGAGATGCTTCTCGTGGTTTGAAAAGCCATAAGTCGAGTCTAGTGAGAGGTAAAGACTAATATTCCCATTTTTCGGAAATTATCTAAAGAGAGAAGATAACAAGTTTTTAGAGGCTGAAATCGATCATGAGGTGTCCTGGTTCACCTACAACACATGGGAGAAATACAGGGTGAAAATAAGATTGAGACTGAGACAACACTCCATAACCTGAAAACAAAGGCTATAGTTAATATATTTCAGAGGTTCCAGGGTCTTGGAAAAAAAAGTTGCTGAAAGTTTTACATGGTGCTTCCAAGGTCAAAAGAGGGCTATCAGACAACTTTTCAAAGTTTGGAAGGTCATAGGATAACGAACAAGACCAATATACTACATTACTCCGTACCATTTTTCGAGAATTCTCTAAAATAGAAAACATAACATGTTTTTAGAGGCTAAAATGTTATTATGGACCATCCAAAGTTTACAAGAAGCAAATAGATGAAATTTGGGAGAAAACGAGATGGAGCTCCGGAAAGCCTTAATTAGCTTTTAAAAGTCGAAAATAAAAGCTACGAGTCATGCTTTTCGGGGTTTTAGGGTTTCAAAAAAAAAATTGACCTGAAATTCTACATGTTGACTCTCAGATTAAGAGAAGACTCCGAACAATTAAAAACGAGTTGAAAGCTAATAGAAACGTACATTTGTATAAATAAAATACAAGCATAATTGTAGGTTTTATGTACGTATAATCATCAACCACACTGTCGTCACTAGAAGTAGTAATTAGTAAAGTAGCTTGTAAACAGCCAAGTCCATGCCTTCTTTGTATAGCAAAGTACTCATTAAACCTTATCTCATAAAGTCATAATAGTATATATATCTTATCTTAACTACGGAGTAGTAATTACTATATGTCCTGTATTTTCAAGTATAGTCTTTAATTCTTAATTTTTCAGCTAAGCAACTTTTAACCATTTCCAAGTGAAAAAAATCATACTTAATTATTTCATTAATACTAATTAATTTAGGTATACTTTTTCATATGGTGCAATACTAACCACATAATTAATTAAATTTAATCCAATTGTAGGTAACAAATAAATTAATCCAACATAACATTCCCTGAAAGTAAGGTTAAATAAAATTCTGTAAGCATACTAGTAGTATAATACAACCAGAAATTATACAATTTTGTGTATTTGTAACAGAAATACGCCACGTGTAAGGAAAATAGACCACAAGAACTACACAATTTGTGTAAATTTAAAAATATTGAGTTGATTTATTTTTATAAATGTGTGATGAATAAATTTTTAGCAATAAAATATAAAGGAGTATAATTACTTTTACGTTTAGTTAAGTGAAATTTATAGCAGAATCTTGCAACAGATCCTATGAAAAACCTTTAAACACGCGAAACCTAAAAATTTTCTCTCAAAAATAAGACAATGATGTAAGATTAAGTGACAACTGACACCTTTCTTTTTCTCTCTAATCTATATCTTTTATTTTTAGCTAATTACAGTATTAAATTTCATTTATAATATTCTTAATTAATTTTTTATTTGGTTCTTTTTGTTTTATTAGTTCTTAATTTATATGTACTTTTCACTAAGAATGGACCACATGGTGACATGGGGACCATTTAATTGATTAATTAATAATTTATAAATCAACTTGTTGTAATTTGCTGAAAAATTTCGTAATTAGGGATTGAATATACTACCTCCGTCTTTAAAGTTGCAACAATTTTTTTTACTCGTATTTTAAGGAAATAATTTAAAGGGGTAAATGAACAAAATTATAAAAACAATTTTTAGACCGATAAGCTCTAATCTCCCTGCTACTTGTGTTAAAATTATGTTATCTAATATAGTAGTTTAGACTCTCAAATCGCTTTCTTAAAAAACATGTAAAAAATTTTGTTGCAACCAAAATAGGGAGAGAGATGCAATAGCATGACATTAATTAAAATATTAATTATACATAATTGTCTCTTTCAGTATGAAGGAAATAATGGTTACTATATTAGTTAAAGGTAATTGCAAAGAAACTTGGACGGTAGATTAAGGAAGATAGTAATGATTATCCAAGATTATTCCTTTATTTTGTCTCTATAATGTGGTGGGACCTCTTCAGGAGCCTGTTTGTTGGGTTAAAGGATGAACTATATGAGCTGATCTAGGTTGTTATTTACAAAATACAATCCTTCAAATTTCTTCTTTATTTATAATTCCTATATGTTAATTAGAAGCTTAAGAAAATTTTAACATATTATTTACCTGATTAATTGGGAAAATTTTGAGCTTAATTAAATTCAGTAAATACCCTTTGAAGAAGTGTGCTATCTATGTGCATATCAACGACTTAATTAAATTTTAGGAGGTTTATATTTCTAATATAAAATGTCGAATAAGTCCATAATGTTTAAAATTTGTTAAATGCATTTGAAAGCATTAGATTATAATTTACAAGATTTGAATGTACCACGTATATAAATAAAAGTGACACTTATTGTCCTTCTATTACAAGCATTTGTACTTTATTAATTACGGAGTATCACACAATTTTTAAAGTTATGAGATAATCTATAGAGCATGTACTTTATTACATGTTTTAACATATATATAATTTGTGAAATGACAAAGTTTCTAACCCCTATTTACTTTCTTATTTGCACAACATAAAAAATCTACATTCAACGATCAACTTATGAACACGCTTATTCGATCAGACCATTAATTGTCCCGGCGTAGCAGTGTCCCTATTTTAAGTGTATGATACTGGTGGAGTGGAAGGTGATGATAAAGTTAAACTATTCACTTTGATTAATAATAGTGTTCATATTATTTGATCTAAATTCTACAACAATCCACAAGCTAAGTTAGTTTGTGTCATATCATATATCAAAAGCTAAACCAATAAATCCAAGCAAATGGGAAATTTAATTAGTGGAAAATCACGTTAATATCATTTGAGATATATGGAAAGGCCCACTAATTTAGTGAACAAACCGTCCAGGTGGAGAAAGCTAAGACATGCAATTTGACATGCACTTAATTATTTGACATATTAAATAATCGATATATATATATATATATATATATTAAAATTTGGTATAATTTATATACTATCATTAATCATGATAACACTATTTAATTTGAATCCACTATATTGTTACTTACAGGAAGAAGAAAATCAAATAATGATTCATATTAATCAAACTCGTATCTTTTATAACGGAAAGTGTGTTTGAATGCAAGGTGATTATGTGTCTTGGGATTTCAGAATGCGGCTGTCGTCATAATCTCTATAACATATTTTTAGAACTCAATTATCACCAACAAATTGGTTTCATATAGCTAGCTTAGCTTCTTCGTACAAACATGATCTTTGATGAGTAAACGACTCGTTCTTTTTAAAGCAAAGTGTGTTG
>PYUH01000044.1:6603888-6667810 GCA_016808085.1 Suaeda aralocaspica | reverse complement strand
AATCGAGCCGAGCTGAATATATCAACTAATTTCGACATAAAATCGAGCGAAATCAAACTAGTTTAGAATTGAATATATATATATATATATATATTAAAATTTGGTATAATTTATATACTATCATTAATCATGATAACACTATTTAATTTGAATCCACTATATTGTTACTTACAGGAAGAAGAAAATCAAATAATGATTCATATTAATCAAACTCGTATCTTTTATAACGGAAAGTGTGTTTGAATGCAAGGTGATTATGTGTCTTGGGATTTCAGAATGCGGCTGTCGTCATAATCTCTATAACATATTTTTAGAACTCAATTATCACCAACAAATTGGTTTCATATAGCTAGCTTAGCTTCTTCGTACAAACATGATCTTTGATGAGTAAACGACTCGTTCTTTTTAAAGCAAAGTGTGTTGAATCGAGCCGAGCTGAATATATTTCAACTAATTTCGATCATAAATCGAGCGAAATCAAACTAGTTTAGAATTGAACTGAATAAAGTTGAAATCAAGTAGTTGTATTAATAAGCCGAAAGGATAAGGATGAAATATGCTAGTGGTTATTAATTATTATGAGCTTATGATGAGGGTCATCTCTTAGTTAAGGTCAATAACTTTTATGTTGTGAAACTCGTTATTCAAAAACATGTCCCCTTGGCTTGAAACCATAAAAAAGTTTAAAGTGAAAAATTAATTCCATTAATATTACGGAGTAGTTGTTGTTAGCCCCTCACTGGTAAGGTTAGATTCATAAATATTAGTGGTTAAATTAAACGTGAAAATATAATAAGACATATCCCTTAACAATTTTTCAAAATACGACATTGATTTTAATAAAAACAAACTTTTTTAACTTATTTTTTTAATTAAGTTGAAGAGAAGAGGAGGTTAGTGCTAACAATGTTAATTCCACTTACCTCTTGTTAAGTTGTTAGGTGAAACAATCATTTAGGCCTTCCATGCTCTCTAGCTTAACCCTAAAAAAGTTTAATATAAGATATAAATAGTTTAATCAGATTTCGTTCTTCTAGATTTTAGTTCAATTTAGCTTCAACTCAGTAAATTTAGTTTAGTTCAGTTCAAAAGAACATGACCTTGTTATGATACATTTTACATAACAAAGTACATACATAAGTAAATCGGCAAGTTAAAATGAGTTTAACTATATAATTAAAAACCAATGGGGCTAATCATGTTCAAGTAAATGAGAACTGGTTTTAAAAGTATCTTCTAGACTCAGATTGCTCTGCACTACCGACTAATATAAAAAGTACAATCGTCGATAATGACACTCAAGATTATTTATTGACTAATACATATACGAGTATAAATTTAATTATGGAGATATTAGTAATATGTCATCTAACCAACAAAAATTACTAGCTACTATAAGACATGGTTAAAGGGACCACTATTGAAACTGATATATAATCAAAAGAACATGTAATATAAATATATATACATGCTAAGGGTCTGTTTACTTCAACTGAAAATAGGCGAACCGAACCGAACTAAACTTATTAGAGCTGAACTGAACTGAAAGTTTGTTATAAAGGATTAATGAATAACAAAATATGAGAAGAGTTGAGCTGAACTGAACTGAACGGAGCTGAACTGAACTAAACTAAACAAATTTTAAGCTGCAATAAACAGGCCCCTAACTAGCTAAGCTACTTGAAACTTTGTTTTACAGATTCAATTCAAGAACAAAGATAATAAAAATAAATAACTTAGTTTTATGACAACAAATTAAAGATTGCGTCATGTGATCACAACTATAACTACTCCATATTAGAAGTGTAACAGGAGCATGATTTTCAGACATCATATCATTTACATATATACAAACTTATCCTTCAAAGGTAGATCGAATTACAGTTGTAAATGTATATATCTAATTAATATCATACATCTTCTTGTACAAGTAATACTTCTAGCTAGTGCGAGTATATCTTGTTCTCTTTCGATTTTTTTTTTTTTTTAACTTCTAACATATGTTGTTCATCCTTCTTGAGATTAGCTTAAAGCATTAATTCACAGTCGTTTATCTATATAGCATCAAAAAATCAAATAAAAACATTTGTTTATTTATAAATTTTGTATTGTAATTTTATGGAACCGCTGCAAGCTATTTTGACCTTAGCGGAGCTTGATATGCATTAATAAGCCATTTGTTTTTCCCTTTGAAAAACCAAGAAAAAAGATGTTTTATTTTGGTCGAATTGAACCTTTTCCTCTTTAAAGTTGATCCGTGTATTAATAGCTTAATAAATTGTCATTTAGATTTTACAAAAACTTATATAAGTCGGTTTTATTTGGTAAAACCACTAAATAGTAATGTAAACAAAAATTTATTAATTAAACTATAAAAGACAATAATAGTTATAGAAAATCCATAAATAGTTGAGGTCTTACCAAAGACTTGTTAGATTAATCAGATACTTAGATATTTTTTAGATATAGTTTGATACATTTTCGCTCCTTCTCTTTCTCTAACGAACACAATACTTTTATACATAGTACATGTTATCTTTCATACTAAAAATCTGATAATAACAAATTATATGTCAACGGTATAAGTGATTGTATATATAGCAAGCTACAAATAATGGCAAAAAACTTATTGATCTTTAATTTTATAATTTTATAAAAAAAAACTAATGAGCAAATAGTTTTTCAGAGTTGTTTATAGCTTGTAGCTTGTTAAGTACAACCGATTGTATGAAGAAAATCGCTGATAATTAGTGTTTTCGCTAAATTCTAATACCATAGTATATGTTTTATTCCAAAAGCAAGTGTGCAAGATAAAATGAAACCAATTACGCGTTTGTTAAAGACCAAGAGCTAGGCAAGGAAGCAAGGAAGATTAATAAAATACCCAAAATAGATAGAACACCACCTTTAGAAGCATAGAAGAAGACAAACCTAAACCCAAAATCCAGGGCAAAAGAAGGATCATAACTTATGTTGGACTCATATGAGGTAATGTCTACTACAACTACTACTACTACAAAAAAAAATAAAAAATAAAAAATAAAGACACAAAATATATAAAAGACATAAATTCAAGGATTATTACAAAACTTCCTAATCATTAGTTACATGATATGGACAAGGCCAGGTAAGTAATTCTGACATGTCATCCACATGTCGAACGGCGAGAGGTGACAAGTAAGCAAAGGGCGGCACATACCAAACAGATCAGACAAATTAAACTATAATGTTTGTTAAATAAGGGTGGCAAAAAAAGAAGGAATAACTATTGGACATAAGTTCTAAAGTACGTTTTGTTGGTGTTTAAAAACATTTTATTTTTATATATAACTTTATATCAAGGGTTTTTATGGCTAAGATAACATATGATGGTGAAAGGGAATAGAGGGGAGTGTGTCCTATATAAGAGAAGTATAGTGAGATAAGTTGCATTATTCTTGAAACACAAAATATACGGCGGAAGTTAGAGATAGAAAGAGAAAGGAAAGCCAAAAAAAATATATATATATAAAGGGTGGCGTGAAAAAGATTAGAGAGAGTCACGCCGTCCAAAATATTTTTTTTTTTTTTTTTGTAAAAATTGAGCAATGTGCTAACCCCATGCGTAATTGATAACCCTTTATTTTTCTCACCTTCAAAAATTCCCTTTTTCACTTCATATATAAACATACACATAGTTTTACATTTAGATATCATCATATTTTTTTTTTCTTACTATAACAAAGTTGATTATTCATTTATTCTAGCTAATTATAGATTCCCAAACATTAGTCAACTTATTGATTGTGGATCATCATCATTCAAGGAATTGAATCAAATCAATCAAGAAGAAGAACAACAACAACAAGGACAAGATTATTCTAGGAAAAAGATCAATTTGCATATTTGAATTGGTTAGTATTCACTTCATTCTTCTCTTTGTTGTGTCCTTTATGCTTTTCAAAGGTGCAGCGGGTTAATCATAAGGTACAATTGAGGAAATCGTGTTAACCACAATTTTTACTAGGATTTGAAGTACTTATAGCAGACTGAGTAATATAAGTGATGTTTTTAACAGAGTAGACACTAATAAGTAGTAGAATCCAACTCAACGTATAACAACAAATCTATTATTGAATTGTCTATTAGAGGTGGATCAGCTACCGAATAAGTACATATAGATTTAACCATCTTCCCTCCTTTGCATTTGGAATCTTAAAACATCAATCAATACAATATATTACAAGAGCATAGGATTGATCTTCGCGATTAGCTATGGGGGTATGAGTTTTTGAGCTGAGGAGCCTAACATATGATACATTATCACACTTACACATACATGGCATGAAAGGGCTTTATTGCAAGAAATGATCGTAAGAAATAGAGGGTTTTAAAATTTATTAAGTTGAAAGTTGAGTTCATTTCAATCATGGACAAGAAGGATTATAGATATGTTGATTTATCATAATATTCTTTCAACGTTTCAAGTCAACAGAAATATTTGTTTAGTTACACCATAAATGATATAAAGACATTGAGGGGTAGAAGGATAAAGGTATAACTTTTGAAAAAAATTTAGACTAAGGTATTAATCACGATGATAAGTAGTAAAGTATAATTATAAAATATAATATAATATAGTTGCCCTTATTTCTCTTTCACTTCTTTACTAATTATGGAGATTTGTTACAATTAATTATTAATCACAAATCACCATCAACTAAGTTCAAATAGAATGAATAATTGATAAGCTTTAATTTGTATGGATTATATGTTTTTTGATCATGTACATTTTTGATCCAAAGATATTTGTCATGTCATTGTTAGGGCAAAAATATGACAACTTTCCTCATAAACTTAGAGTTTGATTAGGAGTCCCCCTTCCATCATCTTAATCTTCCCCGTTTTAAGCTCCACCACTTAATATTTTGTTCATCAATCTGAGAATCTAAGACGAGCAGTAAGCTATGTTAACCATTTTAGCCACGATTACATTTTCATATAAAAAAATCTAAAAATCGAAAAAGATGAAGTTATAGTGAAGGCGGGCTTAGCTCCAACCTCACCAAGTCAAAACAATAAAACTCAAGGTTTAAAATAATACTTGTCAACCTTATGCTAGCTAGTGTGATGTTGAATTGGTTGGTCCAATAAGTTGGTGTAGTGCATGGCTCAAACTAGATTATAGAAATCATATTTGACATTGACTTATTAAAAATGTGTTACATACATATATGTTTGTAATATGATGGTGGTGGGTAAATGATGTTATGAATGTAGAAGCTAAGATCATATACAAAACATAAATCTAATACTAGATAATATAAAAGCTAGCGTATATCATATGAATGTAGTGCACTCTACTCAAAAGACAACACAACGTGAGTACTTTAGTGCCTCTGCCAAAGTCAATGTTTTCGGCTTCTTTTTTTTTTTTTTTTTTCATCAATATATATTTCCTTCATGCAAATATTTAAAAACTAATTTGTTAATGTTTCAAAGATATTTTTTGCAAAGTATATTTGTTTCAGTTTCAATTTCAATTTCATTGGTGGGTCATATATATGTTGATTGGCTACAAACTTAGGTATAGGACCATTATATATTTATGGACCAGTGAATATGCATATATAACCAAACACTCACAATTCCCATATGATTTCATGATTGCCGTGTTACCATGCATGAAAAAATAACAATCCATTTATGTAAATAGTTTCTTCCACTATCTTATGTGCAACTATGTTGTAATATTATATACTTGTATATATGGCTTTATTTATATAATTAGTAGTACTACATATAAACCATCAATTTCTTCCTAAATCGAATTTTAATTTATTTGTATAAATTGATTAATTATCACTATTATTGTTATTGTTACTACGGAGTATTATCTAAAAATATATCATCTGATCTTTTGTTATTCATTTATTTATATACTAGCGCGCTTCATAATTTTACCTACATATAATAAGTATTATAGTGTATTTACCGTGTCATACGTAATATAATGCATGAACATGTACATATATACATTTGACTTGCTATTGTCATTATGAATAATTGGATTGTTAGTGCAATAATAATAATATTGTTTTAAGTAAAATGTTGGATGGTTGCTAATCAATCATCATTTACATAGATGTAATAATAATAATAATAATAATAATAATAATAATAATAATAATAATAATCCTAGATCATTATTAGTAAATAAGTATGTTTGCATTGTGATCATGTATAAATATTTGTAATTGAGTTTTGATAATGATGGGGTAAGTTTTATTTTTTTTATTTTTTTTATTTTGATGATTTATAATTACAGGAAGAAAGAGTAAATGGCAATGGATCAAATAGAATCATGTGTTCCACCAGGGTTTAGGTTTCATCCAACAGAAGAAGAATTAGTGGGGTATTATCTCAAACGAAAGGTCAACTCCCTCAAATTCGATCTAGATGTCATCATTGAAATTGATCTTTACAGGATGGAACCTTGGGACATCCAAGGTATCTACTCTATACTCTCCCTAGCCTTGTTATTTACTCTTATCTATTTCTTACTATACCTTCCATTATTTATTTTTAATATCCTTTTCTAGCTATTCAAAAATACTGTCATGGTTGGTCCGATCCACACTGTATACCTTACCACCTTTATCTAATTTTGCTTACGTTTATATCAGTATTATAACTACTATTTATATTAGTGTCACTTTTGTAAATGTACCTCATATCATCTTGACACGTCAGCCGATGTACATTTTAATTAGTATTCTATGTGACGTTTGAAAGATACTTTACAAGATTTCATTGAGTTATGCCCTGGACTCTAACATATTATAATGGATGACATATTGACATGTACGGAAAATGAATACTGTATTTGTTTTCTTCTGAATAATGTTTGGACTTATGATTAGTAAAATGTGATGGGTAACAATGAATTGGAAAACGAAATAAAAGTATGTTTGTATGTATGTATGTACATATGTATGTGTATGTAATTATGTATCATGAATGAATACTGAGTAGTATGGACGACTTTGGTTTATTTGGTGCAGATAAGTGTAAGTTCGGATGTGACGAACGGAGTGAATGGTACTTTTTTAGCCACAAAGACAGGAAATACCCTACCGGGACTCGTACAAACAGGGCGACATCTGCCGGATTTTGGAAGGCCACAGGGAGGGATAAGGCGGTCTTATCGAAGAATAAGATTATCGGAATGAGAAAGACCCTTGTGTTCTACAAAGGTCGTGCCCCTAACGGCCGAAAAACTGATTGGATCATGCATGAATATCGTCTCCAAACCTCTGAGCATGCTCCTCCTCAGGCAAGTCTTTTTCACTTTTTTTCCAGTCTTTTTTCACTTTTGACTCCTAGCACACATTTTCTTTTTTGTTCAAAAGAGTTAATGGTCAATGTCATGCATGATTTAAGAGAATGTGCCTTGATATACGAGTAGTTGAATAATTACCGCTAATATTAGTTTACAAATTGTTTCATGCAATTAAAGAGTACGAAAAATACTACGAGTAGTAAGATAGTGGCTAATCAATTTAACATGTACGCACAACAATGTGCATACATGTTGAATTGACAACACCCTAGGGGATTCTCTAAAATTTGTGCGTGTATGTTAAATTAACAACACCCTAGGAGATTCTCTAAAATGCACGTAAATGTTAGCATGAATTAGTTAAATAGCTTGTGCCAAAACGTCTATAAATGACACACTACTATACTCAATAAATCAATGACTAACAAGAAAGAGAATTGTGTATGCAGGAAGAAGGATGGGTGGTATGCAGAGCATTCAAGAAACCAAGCCCAAGTCACAAACAAGGATTCGATAGCTGGAATCATCATCAAAACAACTGGTACTACATGAGAAACAACAGCAACAACAACAACAACAACGCCTTTGAAAGATTCATTGGTTCGCCATCAGTTCCTGACCTATCATCAAGTCCTTCCGATTCTCTAACTCAAAGCCACTCAAGCTTCCGCAATCCTGATCATCATCACCAACACCAGCACCAGCATCCTACTTACAGCAGTTTCGATCAGGAACTAATCACTTCCAACGGGGCTAATCAGTACGACAACCAGCTCATCATAGACCTTCCTCGACTAGACAGTCCATCACTCTCCACAAGCTTCGCGACAAAAGAAGCTGCAGCCTCTTATGATCATCATCACGAAGGAAGCAGCAGCAAAGAGCACTGGGATATACTCGACAATTTGCTAGGGAATTCATCGCAAATTATATTACCTGAAACAACAGCAACAACAACAACAACGACGAATTCATCATCGTATACTAATCCACCAATGCAGTTAGTTCCTCATGATTATGAACTAGAAGTTCAGAATCAACTTGGGAGCTTTCTTGGATGCTTTCCAAACTTATAGTAAACCTTCATAATCATCCAAATTTCAACCTCACACAAAAATACCAAAGAAAAATCCAAAACAAGTTAAAATGAAGTATATTATTATTGATACAATAATACCATATAGTAGGAAACTGCAAGTCAGAATATTATATATTGTGTGTTTTAATTAGACAAAAGGAAGTTTTTTTTTAATGGCCAAATTTGGTGTACTGCAACTAACTTGATCACCAGGCCATCTTGATTATTCTTAATCCCATATAATCATATATATATAATTTCACACATGTTAATTTCTTTCTTTTTTTTTTTTATTTGTTTTTATCTCATGTAAAGTTAGTAGGGTTTGATAAAATTAACTCAAACCCCTAAGAATTTAATCCAGTTTATTTTTTTTATATACATTATATCAAGTTGATCAAAGGGTTGTCATACTAATTTAGTATATCTTACTGTATATGTGTTCAAAATATACTTTGAACTTTCATATTAATTGTAATATTTCTTTGTATTATAACTTTTCTCTATCTCTTTTTCCATCAATTCTTTTTCGTTATGCGATCTCAACTCCTTAAACTTCAAGTTTGTCAATCTCCTTTATATTTATGACTTGTCATTAGGTACACAACATACACCGTATTACAATTAGGGTCCGTTTGGTAGGGCGTAAAACATTTTCAATGTAAAATGATTTTCATTGAAAATATTTTTCCATAGAGAACAATTTTCATGGAAACAATTTTTCATTGTTTGGTTACATGTAAAAAAAAGTGATGAAAATAGGGAAAATGAAGGGGGTGGAAGGAGGTAGTGAGGAAAGAGTGTATAAGGGATGGGAGGAAAATTGGTTTCCTTAAGGAAAATGGTTTTCCATCATTGTAAGGAAAATTTTACTCCCATGGAAAATAATTTTACATTCCTTTGTGTACCAAACAATGTAAAATTGAAAAAGGGAGGAAAACACTCTTTATGGAAAGTATTTTACGCTCTATCAAACGGAGCCTTAGTTGCACCGTAACATGAAACGAAAGAAGCACAAAATAAAAATGACAGCCGACGTAAAGGATGTCAATGATAAATGTATCAAAATTTTTGGTTTAACACTATATCCTTATTTAATTATCTTCAAAATTTAGAATTTTCAATGAAAATTTCCTATCAAAAATGAACTTACTCTAATTTTGGACAAGTCTTGCATAAGCCAAATCATCCATGCATTGTGGTTTTCAATCATGGTCTTATGGACTTAGGGCTGTCAAGATCCTAGGTTGCAGTCATGGAGTGTGTTATTATGGACCACTTAGTTTAGAAGCCCAATATGAGAGCATAATAGAAACTATAGAGGATAGTTACTTTGAAGTTTGGAAGAAAGATTCTTGACTAAAGTAGTTGGTGTACAATATTCGTTTTGGTATCGCATTATTTGTACTCCATAATTTTGTGATCTTGTCCACATTTAGCACGTAACGTAATTTCGTCCACGTTTCTACCAAATTTTGAATGGTCTTTAGAAATCTCCAAAATCAACTCTTTTTTTTTTTTTTTTTTTTTTTTTTGGGGGGNTTTTTCTGAGGGGAGCCACAAAGTGTAGGTGATGGGAAGCGATGTCATGACCATATGAAATTGCGAGAAAAACTCTAACCAACCAATCTATAGCTCACTCTCGATCACCAAATAATGTTAACTCAGTAGGGTCTTGTTTTGTTTGAGAGTTCATTTGTAGTTGTTACTTGTATTTGTTTATGTTGTTATGAAGTGGTTGATTTGTCGGTTGTTTGGCTGAAAATTTTTGTTAAGATGTTACCTACCTTTTAAAAATAAATCAATGTTTCAGGATAAATGTTTGAATATGGAAAAAAAAGGTTTAGAGATAGTATTAAAAGGCAAAAGTTTGCAGATGGTATTGCCAATTGCATTATTATGGAGTTTTACTGTTATTTTTTCTTGTCATTTTATTTACATTTAAAACTCATTTCTATTAAATAAGTCATTTGTCTATTCTGATATCATTGCATTGTCATATCTTAATGTCTGATTGAAAATAAGCATTTCACAATATACATTCTCTAAAAAAAACTTGGACAAGATACATATTATACAAGATTACTTAATTCATATTAAATTAACTCTATATAATTTAATGTAATAACATATAAGACTCAAAACAAAAAGGAAAATCCGATTTTCAATTCAAAAACTCAAACATAATATTCAAACTTATAATTATAAAATCCAAATCGAATTTAAAAATCTAATTAAGGCCAAATTAAGCCTTGTTTGTCAACCACTAATTGACAATAATCATCTAATAATAAGTGAATTAGAAATTAATTAATAATCAATAAAAAATTTACATCATTCTCACTTTCCTCCCACCACTTCTATATCAGGCAACCAAACATCACCTTCTTCTTCTTCTTCAACGTAAGCATCACAAAACTTTTTCCCCATTACCCAAAAACCCTCGATTTTCTCTCTCCTCCTCTTCTTCTTCTTCATCGAAGATCTAAACTCCAAAACCCTAAAACAGAGGAAGAGAGAGAAACACAAAGTCACAAACAAACACACAATTCAAAAATCAAGGCAATTTTTAATTTTACTGTCTTTCAATCGATCTTCACAAAATTAGGTTTTTTTTAATTGTGTTACTGTACATAAACACGCTTCAATTTCAAAAAATTAGGGTTTTTCTGCAATTCGATTTCGAAATGAGGATTTAATGAGGTTAATTGAGTTTCAAAATTGAAAAGAAAATTAATGGCGGCACCAAGGATTGTGATTGTAGGAGATGAAGCGAGGTTTAAAGACGAAGAAAGTGCGAAAATGGAGGATTCACCTTCGAGTAAGAAACCGAGATTAGAAGGAAAGTTTCCATTAACGAAGTCTGAGTTAGCTGTTGCAATGGCGGTGTTTTCGGTGTTTTTGATTGGTTTGTTCTTCATTTTTATGAGAATGCCTGCTGCTGAGTATGGCAAGATTAAGCTTCCTCGTACTATTTCCGATCTTCGATTACTCAAGTATATCTCACATTTTTGTTGTTTGAATTTATAAATTATTGCTGTGTTTTGTTGATTGATGTTGTTAATTTTTTAGTGGATTGAATTTTGAATTTGAGGTTTTGGAGGATAATGATGAGCTAAAGTACTCTGTAATTTGTTTATTTTTCGCGAAATTCTGAGTAAAAAATGTGTTTTAAGGTTGTTAATGTTGATGAAATCATGAAAGTGTTGTTAATTATTGAATTGATGTTGGTGTTTAGCTGAGAAGCGAGATTAGGTTGATATAGTGAGTGATTGTAATGCGGTAATAGGGTAATTAAGTTTGTTAAGTGGATAAATAATCAAGCATTGATGTTATGAGTGATTATAATATGGAATTAGTTTAGTTAAGTAGACGGATACGAGTAGTTAGCAACATTTAATGGATAGGGTGCGAAATTTTTTAGTTTTGGTTAAAGACGAGCTACTAGATTGGGCGTTAAAGGATGTGCTAGTGATGTACAATAGTTGGAGTTTTCCCTTTAGTTGAGCTGGTTTTGTAGCGAAAGGGATTCGTCTTTTGTTGGCTTCTTCGACAAGAATGGATCTGAATAATTACTTAAAGAAATATGACTTGGTCTTATTTTGAAATATTTTCAAATTATGAATAATTTGAACTGGCTTTTCAATTAACGTTGTAAAAGGAGATTTAGTTGCAAGTGTGGTGTTTTAGGGCGCTATTGTACTAAGGCTGCTTATATTTTATTCATCCTTTACCTCATCTTTGATGGAAGCTGTGTAAAATTGTGCTTAGATGGCTAGATTAATCGTTTCCAAGTACTGTAATTCTGTAATAGATGGCTAGAAGAGTGGCAATAGGATGGAGGAAGGAGAGGTTGAGGGAGACGTCAGAAAACTTTGAGGAGGGTTGTGGATGGAGTTATGAGACTGTTGGGGATAGAAGAGACTTTGGCACTAAGCAGGGAAGAATGGAGATAGTATTTAGATGACTATCATGATTCCTCTTATGGATTCATGTCTAGCCGACCCTAAATTCATTTTGGGACTAAGGCTTTGTTGTTGTTGCTAATGAGTTATAAACTTAATTGGGTTAGCGTAATTTATTGCATAGTATATCTTAGATACTTGGTCCTTTGTATTGATTACAACCTATGGTATCAATTTAATTAGACTTCGGTTGGTATTCACTTCCTGTTTTGAAGCTAAGAAGCATGCCCTGCCTTATCATTTTGTACACTTTTAGCTTTGATTTTAGGCTGCTTCAGCTTATATCAGCATGGTAGATAGATATGAATTTATTTTTGATGTCATTTTTGTTGTCCATATAATAAAACTTTCCAAGGATTTGTGTCTTGTTTCCTCAACTTTTCTTCTTGTTATTGCTTTCAGAGACAATCTTGCATTGTACACGAATGACCATCCAGCGCAATTCATTCTTGGTTACTGCTCAGTATATATCTTCATGCAAACATTCATGATTCCTGGTACAATTTTTATGTCATTGCTTGCTGGTGCTCTCTTTGGTGTTTTTAAAGGCCTTTTCTTGGTTGTGTTTAATGCAACTGCTGGAGCATCTTGCTGTTTTTTTCTATCTAAGCTAATTGGCAGGCCAATAGTTACCTGGTTGTGGCCTGAAAAGTTGAGATATTTCCAAGGAGAGGTATTACTTTCAGATCAATTATGATATTTAAAGTTTACATAATGCCTCTGATTTTTGTTTTCTATGATCATCCTGTCTTCCCTTGTAATGACATTTTTTTTGTCTGTTATTTCTACAGATAGCAAAGCGTAGGGAGAAGTTGATGAATTACATGCTTTTTTTGAGAGTTACCCCAACTCTGCCCAATCTTTTTATCAACTTGGCGTCTCCTATTGTGGATATACCATTTCATATCTTCTTTTTTGCCACAGTTATTGGTCTGATTCCGGCATCGTTCATCACTGTGAGGGTAAGTGTTGACAGATGATCTTAATTTTATATAGTAGTTTTGGTTTGTAAGTACTGTGCTATTTAAAACTTGTTTTATGAAAGATGACCATGCATTTTACGTATTTCCTCATTAGTTAATTAGATATTCCATGCACAAAGGCGGTTTCAAATAATCCACTGTCTTTTTTATACTATCTTGAACAAAGTGGTCATTGAATGTTTAGATTGGTTGATGGCCGAATGAGTAGTATCATTTTTCCTTGTGAATTTGTGATGTCATAACATGGTGCACTAATTTTGACACTCTTCAACTGTTTGATGGTTTTGGCCTTTTTGGCATAGTGATTGATCATATAAAGTTACAACATTTAAAAAAAAAAAAAGCTAAGCTTGTTTTTTGCTTGAAACATTTTAATTCAAAGGCATTACTTTAGCTTTGGGATCACACCATCTTAGTTGAGGATGCATTGACCCTACTACACCACATATTACTAGAAGATAAAATTTAGCTAAATCTATGTTGTGCATCGTTCTATAATTTATGTTTTCATTTATATGTTCCTTCTATGATGATTTTACCTTTCAATGTTCTTTAGTTTTGGTGAGACACTGAGACTACTTTTGTGTTTTTTTAATTGTTTTTATAGGGCAATTTGTCTAAGAGGTGACTTTTTATTTTGAAGGGAAAGACAATTATTTTTAATTGAAAGCCATATGGCATCTATAATAAGCATTATAGAAATTTAAAATACAATCTAAAATAATCAAGTAAAGTTCTTCTAGAAAGAAACTATGATATTGAATGTGAAATTGAAACATAGTCCCCGATAGATCACTGAATCATACAGCCTTTTATGAGGGAGTCTATCATCTTGACATAGTTTTGTGAAGAAGTTATTTTACTTGACCATGTAAATCGCACTCTCAATTCCGACGCCAATTGCAAAATTGTACGACCAACAACCCATGATTCTAATCTTTCAAACAAGACCCTAAAAATAAATCCTAATCTTCCATAAGGGAATAGGAGAAAAACAAACTCCAAACTCTCACAAAAGGAGAGAACAAACCCAGAATTTGGGATGAAATCTCTCCTAAAGAGAGAGCAAGGAGTATTATTCATAACTAGAAAAATTGAAATAAAGAAAGAATTGGGGCTTACCATCCCATCAAAGATATGACGATGGTAGCCCCTTACGGCCGTCAAGAAGTTTTAGGGTTTTTTTTTTTTTGTAGTAGGGAGGGAAAAGGGAATGGAGAGAGAAAATTTATCCAATTCCAAAGTTAAAACATAAAAATGTGAGTTAGAAAATTAGGAACGTTGTCTAAGAGGTGACTTGAGCCTAGAGTTGTTATGATACTTTTATTTTTTTTTGGTTACTAATAATGTATATATGGCTTTAATGTTTGTTTTACATGCCATCTTGGAGTTCTTTAACTTACTATTAATGTTTCTTGATATTCAGGCTGGCCTTGCTCTCGGAGAGTTGAAGTCAGTCAAAGATCTATATGATTTTAAAACACTTGCTGTGCTTTTCCTCATTGGCTCAGTCATTATATTTCCTGCTGTCCTGAAGAGGAAGCGAACCTATGAATGAAAGAGACATGATTCGGTTATCCTCTTGGTTCTAATTTTCTAACAGAAGATGATGGTGACGACGACGACAACAAAGATTTGCTTGTATGTATAAGTTTATGCCTGACTAAAGGTAAGAGAACTGATGGAGGTTGGTCTGTGGTCATTTGTGAACCTCAAGTCTGGTGGCAGAATCATGAATACATTTTTTTTCTCACAACTGTATACAAGTGAGCTACATACATCTTAGACTTGATCTGTCGATCACTTGTACATGGATAATTTGGGTGGCATAACCGCGCTTGTATATTGTCACCTTGTCAGAATTTCTAGGATACTGACTGCCTCATCTCTTTATATCCGACATGATGGGCTTATCATTGTATTAATCAATATTTCATTGTAGTATCACATATTCACATTACTTGTAGTTATATATTTGAATTTTTGTGGAATTCAGCATCAATTCTTAACCGTTAATTCATCAAATTTCATTTCTAGAAGACAGTTTAGTGTCAACATGAAGCTGATCATGGATTAGGCCAGCTTGAACATTGGTCCAGACAGTATATTATCAGACCATGCTAGATGGTAGGCATCGCTTTATGGTCAAGCCATTCAGCTCAGGTCTCAACTCAGCGATAGAAACAGGCTTACCCAAACTTAGTTTGAATCGAGTGCCTCTCAAAAGAACACACACTTGAATATTTGATCAGCTTTGCAGTTTTCTTATATTATCACCTCTAATGTTGAAACTGCCTATAAAACATTGAGCATTGACATTTTAAAACATCCAAAAATGCATTAAATTGCTATCTCAATACAAGCAATGGAGGTAATCCTAAAGCTATGTTCTGTGACTACTATCCATTACAATGAAGCTGCCTTTATGGATGCATAAATTTACACGAATTACATCATAGCTCTGTAATTGGAAAAATATACAACAAACTTTGGTCAATGAAAGTTCTTCCAATAACCCTAACAGATTACACCTTACAAACAGCCTAAGTTTGGCAAAAAAGATGATACTCCACGAATCAAAAACCCTGCTTGAAGGGGGACGTAAATGCTGCCGATTTTTTATTTAGCTGCAACGGCCTCTGCTTCTTCTAGAGTAGAAGCTGGAAAATCTTCATAGCCAGTGATCCCTGTTATCTTAATACGGGTGATGGGCTGCATACAGAAGCCAAAATGTTAAAATCATGAAAAATTGTCCAGAACTGTTGTTAATAATGTTTTGGAAAAACTGTTTTTTACCTGTCTATGACCTATATTTCGTCTGTAGTTCTTCTTCGCCTTGTATTTGAAGACTACAACCTTGTCATCCAGCAACTGCAGCAACAAAAACAAGTGTCAAGTTGATGACAACGTTTTTATCCAAGAGTGAGTGTGAGAGAAGCCCAAATAGGGGCTTCAAAGGAGATGGAAGGTACCTGTTCTTCCACAACAGCATGCACAGCAGCATTTGTCACCACAGGCTTCCCTATGTAAGTGCTAGTTTTAGTTCCTACTAACAGCACTTTGTTCAGAACAATCTGCAAAAATAGTTGAAAATCTCCTCAATGGACAGTAAAATGTTGAAGAAGAATACAATGGAAGTAAACTAAACTGCCTATTTAATGGTGAAAAAGCAATGTGGCGAGGAAAATGTATATAGTAGCTGGGAGTTACAAGAACAAGTGGAGTGCTGTTTAAAGGGGGCATAACACAATATTATACAATTAAAACATTAAACATCGTACACTAGTCCACTATTACTAAGTAGCTTTACTTTAGATACGGAGAATGAAAGCTTCTATCAATTTTATGGTTCTCGTAGCAGCATGATACTATCTTAGCCATTTTGGTGGTTTCATGTTTAGATCTTTCTTTCAAATTTTTGGAAAGAGGAAAAGACACAGAGAATGGTTCTGGTTAGCTTAAGTTTCCTGAAAAAATAAGTAAAAATTGACTGTGTTAGCCCCTAAAATATCAAATCTTTTTCAAGCAAAGCCCTTAGCAGTATTGAATACTAGTGATATGGAGTTATGGGCAGCTGGAATGCCAAATGATGCTTCATACATAGATTGAAAGCTTTATGGCAATTCAAAGAAATTCATTAATACTTGAGCTAGAAGCTTAGGGACGAAATTATAATGGTGATATAGTTTGACTATTCCCCATTAGTAGCTAAAAATGCCACAAAGTCGTTACAAATAATGTAGCCAAGACAAGAGAGAAAAAGCAGGCAATGTATAGCTACATCTTTACCAATTGCAGTAAGATTCATTCAATCAGGCTAAACAACGAAATTAAGCTCATGGCATTCTTTCTGACCTCAGAACCACTAAAAAAGTGTCCTACTATACTTGTTGCCCAACCTCAGAAATACAAGCAGCCTACTAATTTAGACGTCCCAGCAAACAAATGCTGCACTATACTATGCGTCTAGGCCCATCAACAAACATACAGTTACTCATCACAACAAACACCACAATTGCTAACTATCGAAATGTACACATTCTGTCGTGCGATTTGAACGCACATGGTCGGAAGTATACAACTACGCAGCACAATTTGCAGACACAAGCCTAAAACATAAAGAAGCTCTAGTGACTACTAAGAACAGTTGCTGCCTTAAAACAATTTCTAGTTCTTAGATCAGATCATGGTCACCATTTCATGCTACGCTCACAACAGCTCATCATGAACTCAAATACATTAATAATTTTGGATTGCAATTCCTACATTAGCACTACAACACCCACATCCAAGGTAAAGCTAGAGCAGAATACAATCATCAATTTCCTACATATATTAGTTCTAAAATCAATCCACAAGCCTTAACACGCCAACTTATGAAACATAAGAACACGTCGACAATAACCATCAGCAAAACACTCTATTTGATTGATATGTACCAGAAATTTCGCAATTTGGAAAGACATGGTTATCAGAATCATTCTGTAGTCACACCAAAAACTAACCTTATCATTAACTTTAGCTTCTTTAAGTCTTTGGGTGTAAATCCACCTTCCCGGAATCACAATGTACTGCCTTGAACCAATCTGATAAACAACAAAACCACCGACGACAATTCGAAATCAATATACATAAACATCACAAAATCAATAACAAAAATTCCACTCACCTAATTTCAATACCTCCATTACATTTACACTAGTTAGTAGTAACATCATAACAACCAATTCACCAATTGCTCAAACAATGCAATCTTGGCCAAAAATTCATAACTTTTAACCCAACAAAACAATTTTGTCAAATCAAAAGTTATGATTTTTTTGGGCAAAAGTTACCAATTTCATCATTAATTTCCTTAGCCCAACGTAATAAAACAATGCATAACAATTACAAGATTCAAAACTAAAAAATACACCCAAATTACATCCAAAAACACCCACCAAAACTCCATAATTATCAAAAAAAAAAAAATTGCCAAAACAAAAAACCCAGAAAATTAAGAAATTAAAATTTACTAAACTTTGGCCAAAATAATCATAACTTTTTACCCCAAAAAAACAAATTTGCCACATCAAAAGTCATAATTTTGGGGCAAAAGTTACCAATTTCCAGCAAAAATTTCATTTGCACAACGTAATAAAACAATGCATAACAATTACAAGATTGAAAACTAAAAAATACATCAAAATTGACCCAAATTACATCCAAAAACATCCACAAAAAACTCCATAATTACATTAAAAAAAATGGCAAAAACAAAAAATCCCAGAAAATTCAGAAAAAAAAAAAATCAAAACTTTACAAATTACTAACCATAACAACAGCAAAAACTTCTTCACGTTGAGGAGGAGGAGTTTTCTTAGGCAAAATTTTCTCAAGAATAGCGTCATATTCAGGAGTACCAGCTTTAGGGATTTCAAAATCATCAGGCAAAATGTCGGAAAGTTTAGGTCTTGCAAAAGCGTTGCGTTTGTACTCAGGAAGGTCAGCTTCATTGAATTCTTCATCTTCGTCATCATCTTCGTCAGTTTGGGAGCCATTTTTGGTGGCGAGAATTGGGGAAATTGAGAGGTTTTGGAGGGAGAGAGGAGGTGGTGAGAGGAATTTGAAGGTGGGTTTTGAGAGAGGAAGTAAAAGTGGGTTTGGGTTTGGGCTTGGGCTTGGGTTGTGGGGGAGTTTGAGGGTTGATGAGAAGGATGAACAGTAGGTTGTTAGTGTTGTGGAAGCCATTTTTGTGAGTTTAAAAACAAATAATGGTGAGTTTGAGTTTTTGTTAGTAGAGTGGTGTGATGAAAGGTGAATGGGGTTATCCTATCCTCTTTGGCTCAAATGACTAGAGTAACCTTTTATACTACATCTCCATTTTGTAGTTGTAATTTGTAAGTACTTGCAAGAATGGATAGTTGAGTTAGGTTGTCGTTTTGATATATAGTCTATGTAGTATGTAGCACGGAAATGGATAGGGTTTCTAAAACGCAGATGTTTCAGAGATGATGAAACACATTTTCTTGAAAATAATGAAATTGGAAAATATGTTGTGTTTAGAATATAGTAAATGACTAACACAAATTGTATTTATGAACAAGGATCTACGAATAGAAAAGGTCTTAAAAATGACAAACATCAAATTCTCGACAAACAATAGTTGTCGACAAAGACAAAGTACATGTTAAGGGTGTTTAATTTAAGTGTTTTTAGGTGAGGATCGACACTTTGGCTTGTTAAATGTGATATTTGCTTCATTTATGTATTTTTGTCCTTATATTGGGAATTCTCTAAAGGGGGAAGATAATATCTTTTCTTTAGGCCGAAATCAAGTGGGTTGTGCCTGTGTCACCTATTATAAAAAAAGTAGAGTGAAAACAAGACGGAGCCTAAGAAAGTCCTTCAGAAGCTAAAACGAAGTGTAATTCCCTTCAAATTCTTCACTTTCTCAACCTTACCTTTAAACCTGTAAACAAGAGGAACTTGGAAGTGTCATCGTCACAACTACTTATGAAAACTAGTTGCAACCCTAAGGCTAAAGGGTACAACGGTCAAACAAACATAACGAAAGTCGTTTACTACTAAGTCAAATCATATTCTTCAAATTCTTACAACTTGAAACCATTAGTGGCCCTTATTCAACTAATTAAAAATCAACTTCAGAAAAGTCATCAGTTTAGAAAACTTAAACCAACTAAATCAACTTCACTCTCGCATAATCCCTCATCTCATGCACATGCTTAAAGAGAACTTGCACTTATTCTACTTCAACAAATAAATTAGAACAAGACAAAACAAAGAAAGTAATATGTGTTAGCAAAAGCTAAGTGTGTAAAAGCAAGCAAAAACATAACAACATGAAGACACGACTATAACAACACAAACAAGAGACAACACTTAGCACATAACACAAAAACTCTTATTACTTAACCATAGTTGACAGCATAAGACTCATAACAAAACTTGTTTTTTAACTTGCTTGCTTAATAACTTTGCTTCCTTGAAGGATATAGAAAAATCCTTGAAAATAAGATGGGGCTTGGGGTGACCCTTTCTAAGGCCTTAATCGAAGGCTAGTATTCACAGGTTTTTGGGATTCCAGGTCTCGAAAAAAAATCGAAGATTTTACATGGTGTTTGTACCAAAATACAAACCCAAACGTTTAAGGTGAAAATGGCATAAGAAGGATGATAAAAAGTTCTTAGTATGTCTTGAAAAATGTTGTTTTCCTTTATTCGGATAAGGTAATCAGAGGGATGGTAACAAGAATTCTAAACCCGAAAACGGTTGATGGGAGTCCTTAGGTGGTCCGCCCATAACACTCGGTATACGGGCGAAAATAAGAGGGAGCCTGGACATTCCTTCTTGAAGCCTCAAACGAAGTTTATTATTCACAGTTTTTTTTAGGTTCCAGGATCCTGAAAAGAATGTTGTCGAAAATTTTGCATGGAGTCCGTACGGAAAAAATATGAACCCAGATTAGGCGATTTGGGGTGAAAAGACCGTAAGAGGAATGATATCAAATTTTTAGTGGGTCTTAAAAAAGGTTATTTTTCCCTTAGTCAGAAAATTGCAATAAGAGGGATGGTAACAAGTTTTCTGACGACGAAACTGATTGAGAGAATTCCTGAGGTGGTCAATCGCACTCGATTAAAAAACCAGGCGAAAATAAGAGGGATGGTAATAAGTTTTCTAGGGCCGAAGTTAGTAAAGGGAGTCGTGAGGTGGTCCATAGCACTCTGTAACAAAACTGGGTGAAAATAAGAAGGGGCTCGGGACGGCCCTTCCGAAGGCCTCAAACGACGGTCATTATTCATAGTTTTTTTTTATATTTTTTTTTTAGGTTTTGGGATCTTGGGAAAAGTTGGCAAAAAATAATTTACAAGGTGCTCGTATGATCAAACTAAGAACCTGGACCAGGCGATTGGGATAAAAAGGCCATAAGAAAAATGATAACAAGTTTTTAGTAGGTCCCGAAAAAGAATGTTTTTCCCTTCTTTAGATAAGGCAATAAGAGGGTTGGCAACAAGTTTTTATTAGGTCATGAAAAAGAATGTTTCTCCCTATACGCAAGAGGCAATAACAGAGACGGTAACAATTTTTCTGAGGCCGAAATCGATCGTGGGGAGTCGTGAGGTGGTCCATAGCCCTCGATAAAAAAATTGGACAAAAATAAGAAGGATCTCCGGACGACCCCTCCAAAGGCCCCGAAAAAAGTTGCCAAATATTTTACAAGGTGCTTGTATGGTCAAAATGTGAACCAGACTATGCTATTTGGGATGAAAAAGCCATAAGAGGGATGATGAAAAGTATTTAGTGGGTCCTAGAAAAGGTTGTTTATCCCTTCTTTGGATAATGCCATAAGAGGAGTAGAAATAAGTTTTATGAGGCCAAAACCGTTCGAGTGGAATCTTAAGGTGGTCTATTACACTCGATATAAAATAAGACGGAGTTTAGGACGACCCCTCATGAGGGCTAAAATGATGGCTATTTCATTCATAGTTTTTTGGGGTCCCGGGAAAAAAAGGGTGTCCATAATTTTGCAGGGTGCCCTTATGGTTAAAATTTGAACCCAGATTAGGTGATTTGGAATGAAAAGACCATAAGAGGTATGCTAAAGAGTTTTTAGTAAGTCTCGAAAAAGGTTGTTTTTCCCTTTTCCGGAAAAGCGAATAAGAGTTGTGGTAACAAATTTTCTAGGGCCGAAACCGGTTGTGTGGAGTCCTGAGATTGTCCATAACACTTGGTAAAAAAAGTGGGGCGAAAATAATACAGAGCCCGGGACGACCTCTTCAGAGGCCTCAAATGAAGGCTATTACTCACAACTTTTGGAGGTTCTAGGGTCTCGAAGAAAAGGGTTGGCGAAAATTTTACAGAGTGCCTGAATGATCAAAATACAAACCAAGACGAGATGATTTGGGGGTGTAAAGACCACAAGAGGGATATAACAAGATTTTAGAGGGTTTCAAAAAAGTCTGTTTTTCCCTTCTTTGGATAAGGCAATATGAGGGATGTTATCAAGTTTTCTGAGGCCAAAAGCGATTGTGTGGAATTGAAGTGGTACATAGTACTAGGTAAACAATCCAGTCAAAAATAAGACGGAGTCTAAGACGACCTCTCAAGAAACCTTAAACGAACGCTATTATTCACAGTTTTTTAGGGTTTCGAGGTCTCAAAAAGAAACTTGCCGAAAATTTTACAGGTTGCCTGTATAGTCAAAATATGAAGTTTGACTAAGCAATATGGGGTGAAAAGACCATAAGAGGGATGCTAAAAGTTTTTCGTGGGTCCCGAAAAAGGTTGTTTTTCCCTTCTTTAGATAAGGCGATAAGAGCGATGATAACAAGTTTTCTGAGACCGAAATCGGTCGAGGGGACTCCTAAGGTGGTCCATACACTTGGTATAAAAACCAGGTGAAAATAAGACGGAGTCCGGGATGGCCCCACCTGAGGCCTCAAACAAAGGCTATTAATCACAGTTTTTGGGGTTCATGGGTTGCCGAAAAAATTTGCCGAAAATTTTACATGGTGCTCGTATAGTCAATATATGAACCTAGAATAGGCGATTTGGGGTGAAAATGCCATAAGAGGGATAATAACAAATTTTTAGCGTGTCCCGAAAAAGATTGTTTATCCCTTCTTCGGAAGAGACAATAAGAGGGATGGTAAAAAGTTTTCTGAGACTGAAACCGGTCATATGAATGCTGAGGTGGTCCATAGTATTGGGTTAAAAAAAAAAAGACTAAAATAAGATGAAATCCGAGACAGCCTATCCAAAGGCCTCACATGAAGGTTATTATGTCAAGTTATTCTTGAAAAAAACTCTACCAAATTGTCAAGTAGAAGCTTATTTAATATGTGTATGGCTTTCTTAGGTTCAAACATCTTGTAATCGTGAGAACATCTTGTAACACAGGTATGTTACTTGCATGAGCGTTTCGACGCCTAGTCCAACAGTATTTCAACGCTTCCTCCCACGTCAATCAGATCAGTTGCTTTTCTAGCATCGCTGTATGTCTTGATGCACATCTAATAAAAGGCCTAAGATTCTTATGACTCAAGAAATCTCCACTTCTAAGCTACATTCTTTCCGTGTTTAAGAGCCCAAAAGGTTGTGTGCTAATGACTTCTATTGTTTCCTCCTACAAGTTGGAAGCAAATTGATGAAAGAAAGCTGATTGATCTTAAAAAAACAAGAATCGTTCGTTGGAAACATGATATGTTTCTGAAAATTGAGACTTTTAGAAACTATATTTAGAACAAAAAATGAATCATATAGTAATTCATTGGCTATCAAAAACAAGATGTCAAGGACATCTAGGCCAACTCGGTAAATAAATTAACGTCGTTCTTTTACAAGTTAAATGGAGTTGTGTCCACTATTCTACAACAACCATATCAGGTAAATGGAAGTTCTCTCATATTCAAAAGCTCAAAAATTGGATTCAATGAATCCAATGTGTAAAACAATCGAAAACTGGAGGTTCTAACCCAGATCAGCAGCTGCTGCATAAGCTAGCTAATTGCTATTCATCTTTCAGAGATTTCGCTTCCTCAGCTAGACTCTGCTTCTGGTTCTTTAACTCCCAATGCCTCCGCCAAGTTGAAATTTAGGTTTCCTCTCATGGTTCTTCCACCTTCTCCTGAATCACCTTTCTTCATCATTGCCGCAAATTCATCAAAATCAATACGCCCATCCTGTCAAAATTTCAGAAACGACTATTTTCAGCAGCAAATCAATGCATCTCTAAAGATGAATGTCGACAATGTGAAATGATGATAAGATAAATTACCAACTGCATACTCTATACTTATTAATGACAATGGGATTTCTCATTGTTATCGTTAATCATAGGCGTTCTTTGAAGAAATCATAGTATGGACTATGGAGTAGTGACTTTTGTCATGGTGACTTGGTCATTAGTCATTACTCATTAGGTGTCATCGTTCATCCTGTCTAGCTAGGTGTATGAGGATAGCCCAAGTTTGTTGAACTATGATATGTTCATTGCTTCATGCTCAAAGCAGTATACTGAAATCCAAAACAAATTTAGGCATTGCACTAATGTAGTGCTACGCCAACCTGTTTGACTAGGCTAAATGGTGGTCTAAAATGCAAAGGGTATTAGATGAGGAAAACAAGAAATCCAACATGAACATATGACGTCTTCTTAAAGCAAAATAAGTGACAAAAATTGACGATCTAGGTCTCTAGCAGAAGCTTGGCTTTTGTGCACTAACATATTTTTAAATAAACCCAAGTAATTTCCATGTGATAGACAGTAGACTGGAAGTTATTACATTCTTTTGTAGATTGTTTCTTTGAGTTACCTAAAGAGTAGACAACAGTGAAAAACTATCTGTAACCAGGAAACAGACTAAACTCCAGTTAACGGCAACCCTATTCCTATATTCAACTTCTACGTTTGTACTTACCATAAGTCCATTATGGCAATTCTACTCCTTCACAAGAATGAATTCCGTAACAACTCAAACCGATAATAAATACGATCAAGGCAATATAAGAGGAGATATTGGAATAGAAAACAAGATAAAGTCAAACAAACAGTTGAAGGTAAGAGTCATCATGATTCTATATGACTAAAAAACACACAACGTCATATATAGAATTCCAAGTTCCACTTCTCTATAATAGAAAGACAATTGGGAAAATTGCTAATATTTTTATGATTATATTATATTAACTATCATTTTTATGGTCAACTCTTGTTAACTTCAATCATACATTTTCTAAATACTTTGTATATGTAGCGTTCCTGAACTTCTCTAAATCAGTATTTAAAAATAAATTAGCATTTTATAGCTTTCACAATGACAAAATAGAGATCAAAGAATACAATCGTTGAACTCAAAAGTCAAATGTTGCCAGCTATTCCTCTGAAATAGAGGAAGAGAACTATCAAATCTTTAAGCAAAACTACGAAACCTATAGTAGATTGAGCTACAATTCATCAAGACTATCTCATACAGCAAACAATATGGTTACTAGTGGTATGCATGACCATCTACATAGAAGTTATAACAGGAAGTCGGAAAGGTAAGGAAATTTTATGGTAATCTGAAAAAGTACACAGGATAAAGTACTCACATTATCCAGGTCAATTTCCTTGATTATTTCATCGAGATGGCCTTCACCTAGGCCAAATTCTTTGCAGGCCTGTTGCAGCTCATCGATTGTTATGTAACCACTACTATCTTTGTCGAAATATTTAAAAGCTGCTATCAAGTTCTCCTCTCTTTCCATCTTATTCATGTGAAGGGTAGCGGCAAGGAATTCACCATAATCAATGGTGCCATTATTGTCAATATCAGCCTACACGAAGTAGACATAAGTTAAGACATTAATTGAACACAAAGGAAGATCTAAAACCTTATCAGTCAGATAATGTTAGAAAGGGAGACTTACAGCTTCCATTAGAGACCTGATATCAGACTCCATCATTTCAGACCCTACTTTCTTAAGACCGATTTTCAGTTCTTCGAAAGTTATGGTCCCACTGTTATCAGTATCAATCATTTTAAACAGCTCTTTCAAGCCACCAATTTCTTCTTCTGAAAGACTTTCCGCTATTACCTGCAACAAGTTTCAAGCATGAATCTAATGCAAATAATAAATAGAGCCACAGAGGCATTGAAAATAACATGCTCTTATCAGACTATTTTGGAATCGTATTGTTTTTCTGATCACTAGCTGTGTAGATTGTTTATGATGCCATTATCGATTACACGCCACTATTGCTCACCGATTCAACAATTTTCATGGTGCCGTGCATAAAGATCAACAACTAACAATACAGAACATGTGAGGCAATCTAATTTTTATGTAAGAAACATATTAACAAAAAAGTAATAGTCAAACTCATCTACAGCCAAATAAACTCCAAAAAGGGAAGTGGTCGGTACATACACGTAAAGCCATCTTTTTGACTTTGTTCATAGCTGAAAAATGTTTCAGGCGTGATAAAACGGCAGAGTCCAAAGGTTTGTCTGGTGCAACAGTGTCATCCACAATCCATGGGTGACCTGCAGAAAATACATAACAATTAATGGAACAAAATAAGACCCACAATTTTCAACCAAGTAAAAACATTTCGTGATTATTAATATTTGTAGTAATATGACTCACAAAGAGCTTCATAAGCTGTTAACCGCCTTTTTGGGTCTCTCTCAAGCATCTTACGGATCAAATCCTTTGCACTATCAGAAATATTTGGCCATGGATCAGATTCAAAGTCTAGCTTTCCATGGAGAATCTGTCTGAAGATTCCGGACTCAGTTTCTTTGAGAGATACAAAAGAATAGAATTAATACAAGCACCATAAAGAAATACAGCATCTTACAATCTCCAATTGCAAAGCTAATTAATCACTAAACAATTTACCAGCCCAAAAAGGAGGAACTCCGCTGAGTAAAATGTAGAGAATGACACCAGCACTCCAGACATCGATTTCAGGTCCATAGCGCTTGCATAACACCTCAGGTGCAACATAGTAGGGACTCCCAACTACATCACTAAAATATTGTCCTGCAAATACAGATAAATGAAATTTTAAATATAAATATCATATAATCAATACATATTCACATAATCACATTGAAGAATAATTATGGCATCCTCAACAAGCTTAAGCTCCTAAGCTACCATCTTCCAAGATAAGTTTTACTAAACATGACTTACATCCCCTAGACCCCTACTACACACCAGACTCCATCATGATTAAGCCATCACTTGATAACTGCTAAAAATTTGCAACAATTTACACCATTTTACTAGCAGACGTCACTTTTTTCCGCGAATGAGCCACAAGGACAATTCATACTTTACAACATCATTACTTAATGGTGGCCATTCGAAACACCAATTAAACCTCTCTCATGATTAAGCCATCACTTGATAACTGCTAAAAATTTACAACAATCCACACCAATTTAATAGCAGACATCATTTTTGTCCGCGAATCAGCCACAAGGACAATACATACGTTACAATATCATTTACTTAATGAGGTGGACAAAAATTACAGCAAACAATTAAATTAAACACATTCAAAACACAAACACCAAGACATCAGCAGTTAATGGTAGACATTAATTACACAAAACCATTATTCAACAAATCATAATAATCCAATCCAAAACTAACCACAATCATCAAATAAACCAACACCCAAACAACCATCAACAACAACAACAACCTTAAAACAAAAAAAGATTCAAACTTTATAAAAAAAACAAAGAAAGAAAAAAACTTTATGAACTAACCAGGTTTATAAAAGACAGAAAGCCCAAAATCAGTAGCTTTAAGTGTAGCATCTTCAGAAGGAGTATCAAACAAAAAATTCTCAGGTTTAAGATCCCTATGCATAACACCAAGAGAATGACAAGCTTGTACAACACCCACAATAGTTTTAATCAAATTAGCAGCTTGTTTTTCACTATATTGCCCTTTTGCAACAATTCTATCAAACAACTCACCACCTGCACACAACTCCATTACTATATGCACAAACACTGAATCTTCATATGTTCCTTTTATTCTTACTACATTTTCATGTTCTGATAAATGATGCATTATTTGAATTTCTCTCCATACATCTTCATAATCTTCTTTGCATAATAATTTTCTTTTTGGAATTGATTTACATGCATATAAATTTCCACTTGATTTTTCAGTACATGAATATGTCGTACCAAATTGACCTTGACCTAATTTTTTTCCAATTAAATAATGATCTCTTAATCTTGGGGTTTGGTATGGTAAAACTGATGATGTTGGTTTTGTTGCTGATGATGTTATCAGTTTTCTCACCGGTGAAACTTGCTTTTTATTTTCCGACATTTTTTTTTTAATAAAAATGGAAATTTTTTTTTTTTTGTATGAAATTGTTTCAAATAAAAATCAAAACTTTTGATTTGTTTTTTGTTTTTATGAAATGGGTTAAGGCTTAAAATGATGATTTGTTGATGTATGAATATGTGGGAATAATTAAAAGAAAGAAAAAAGATTGAATTTTTCTGGGGTTGATCGATGATATTTCAGATAAAAACAGAATTTTTTTGATTTTGTTCTCCTTTTTTGAAATGGGTAAAGTTGAAAATGATGATTTGAAGGTGTAATTATATGAGAGAATAATTAAAAGATGCAAAAAGTTGATCTTTTTCTGGGGTTAATCAAATAAAAAAGGAGAAAAAAAAAAACAGAGAAAAAATTGATGATTTTATGAGGAAGAATGAAATAAGATCTAAGAAATTCAATTCAGAAGATTTTTACATACTAATTTGAAAACGATAAATGAGGGGTATGGTATAAGTCATACAAGGGTCTCAATCATATAATCAAATTTTTTTTTTTTTTCTCTTTCATAATAATTATAAAATAAAAAAAAAAACTTTATTTTATAGTATTTTTGTATTATTGCAAAGTCTCTGTTTTGGAAATGCAAAGAATATTGGATTGTAGCTATAAATTAAAAACAAGGAGAATCAATGGTATAAAAAGGGAATAAATTGAGTGAAAATGATCGTGGGTGATTGGTTGGAGACCACTAAGTCGTACATTAGACGGTGGATAAAATGTTATGTTCATTATTTATAATTTAATTTTGTTGATTTAAAGAATTATATTATACTCTCATGTTTTGTTATGCTTTAATGGCAAATTTTGCAGGTAAAAATACACCGTGGTGAAAAAAACATGCCACCTGACAATAGTACAGTTTGGTCCTCCGTACATCCTGATAATTACAGTACTGTATATACTCCCAAGAAATACGAAAAGTGATACTGTTGCTGCAGTTTTTTTTACACGAGAGACTGGCTTTAAATGTTTATACGAATAATAAAAATTACTTTATCGGTTTTTTTTACTTCTTATATTTGTTTTTTTGCCAACTTATAAAATTCATATTTTGAATTTGGTATAATAAAAAATTATAAAAGTTATATATTTGAAAAATATACAGACTANAAACAAAGAAAGAAAAAAACTTTATGAACTAACCAGGTTTATAAAAGACAGAAAGCCCAAAATCAGTAGCTTTAAGTGTAGCATCTTCAGAAGGAGTATCAAACAAAAAATTCTCAGGTTTAAGATCCCTATGCATAACACCAAGAGAATGACAAGCTTGTACAACACCCACAATAGTTTTAATCAAATTAGCAGCTTGTTTTTCACTATATTGCCCTTTTGCAACAATTCTATCAAACAACTCACCACCTGCACACAACTCCATTACTATATGCACAAACACTGAATCTTCATATGTTCCTTTTATTCTTACTACATTTTCATGTTCTGATAAATGATGCATTATTTGAATTTCTCTCCATACATCTTCATAATCTTCTTTGCATAATAATTTTCTTTTTGGAATTGATTTACATGCATATAAATTTCCACTTGATTTTTCAGTACATGAATATGTCGTACCAAATTGACCTTGACCTAATTTTTTTCCAATTAAATAATGATCTCTTAATCTTGGGGTTTGGTATGGTAAAACTGATGATGTTGGTTTTGTTGCTGATGATGTTATCAGTTTTCTCACCGGTGAAACTTGCTTTTTATTTTCCGACATTTTTTTTTTAATAAAAATGGAAATTTTTTTTTTTTTGTATGAAATTGTTTCAAATAAAAATCAAAACTTTTGATTTGTTTTTTGTTTTTATGAAATGGGTTAAGGCTTAAAATGATGATTTGTTGATGTATGAATATGTGGGAATAATTAAAAGAAAGAAAAAAGATTGAATTTTTCTGGGGTTGATCGATGATATTTCAGATAAAAACAGAATTTTTTTGATTTTGTTCTCCTTTTTTGAAATGGGTAAAGTTGAAAATGATGATTTGAAGGTGTAATTATATGAGAGAATAATTAAAAGATGCAAAAAGTTGATCTTTTTCTGGGGTTAATCAAATAAAAAAGGAGAAAAAAAAAAACAGAGAAAAAATTGATGATTTTATGAGGAAGAATGAAATAAGATCTAAGAAATTCAATTCAGAAGATTTTTACATACTAATTTGAAAACGATAAATGAGGGGTATGGTATAAGTCATACAAGGGTCTCAATCATATAATCAAATTTTTTTTTTTTTTCTCTTTCATAATAATTATAAAATAAAAAAAAAAACTTTATTTTATAGTATTTTTGTATTATTGCAAAGTCTCTGTTTTGGAAATGCAAAGAATATTGGATTGTAGCTATAAATTAAAAACAAGGAGAATCAATGGTATAAAAAGGGAATAAATTGAGTGAAAATGATCGTGGGTGATTGGTTGGAGACCACTAAGTCGTACATTAGACGGTGGATAAAATGTTATGTTCATTATTTATAATTTAATTTTGTTGATTTAAAGAATTATATTATACTCTCATGTTTTGTTATGCTTTAATGGCAAATTTTGCAGGTAAAAATACACCGTGGTGAAAAAAACATGCCACCTGACAATAGTACAGTTTGGTCCTCCGTACATCCTGATAATTACAGTACTGTATATACTCCCAAGAAATACGAAAAGTGATACTGTTGCTGCAGTTTTTTTTACACGAGAGACTGGCTTTAAATGTTTATACGAATAATAAAAATTACTTTATCGGTTTTTTTTACTTCTTATATTTGTTTTTTTGCCAACTTATAAAATTCATATTTTGAATTTGGTATAATAAAAAATTATAAAAGTTATATATTTGAAAAATATACAGACTAGAAACATTACACGAGAGACTGGCTTTAAATGTTTATACGAATAATAAAAATTACTTTATCGGTTTTTTTTACTTCTTATATTTGTTTTTTCGCCAACTTATAAAATTCATATTTTGAATTTGGTATAATAAAAAATTATAAAAGTTATATATTTGAAAAATATACAGACTATGTTTTGCGTTACATACTAAGCATCAAAATGAATCAAGGTTACAATGTGAATAGTGTCAAAAACCCTAATGTAGCAACTAAAACAAGACCGATGAAGTATTATAATCCCTTCGCTCCAATTTGTTAGTTGCGTTTAATTTGATTAAAAGATTAAATTGCTGACTTTTATATACAAAGTATTTATTATTGTTGGTCTTTCAAGTTTCAATAATATTCCTAAATATGAAATGAAATTTATTGGCTAACTAGGCCTTCTATCAAATCTCCACCTATTATGGAATAATGTATTGTTAGAATCAACTCAATGCATTGGTTTTAAATACCGAATAGCCCTTGCACTTTGTATTGTTTCTATAGTAAAATTCTCCTTTACAAGATTTATTCATTAATAAATTAGGTCAAATATTCATATATATTTTTAATATAATAAATATTATAAATGAGAGATTTTACTAGCCAGGTTTGATTGGATATTACGTATATAAATTAGGTAAAATGAACATAATTTTACTTCAACTATTTTTTTAAAATTTAATAAAGTTAAACTATCCCGAAGCAACAAAACACAATTTTAATATGACGTCAATCTAACACAAATTAAAGTTATTAAAAGAAACAAATGATACAAATACATAAATCCGATTAGAATATTTGTCTTATTTTATTACTATTTCCATTATTTCTTATCATTACTTTTAAAAATATGTCATTGAATCCTAATATAGATAAAAATGAATTGATCTAGACTAATTTGATCGAATTGAACCAAATTGAATTGCAATCTTAGTCTTAGCAAAAGTTAAACTAAGCTTAAAATAAATTTCAAAATATAATCACCTCCTCTATCTCCAATTTTCTATATATTTTACCCTATTACTTACCCTTGATTATGTAATCCCAAAGTAAATCATTTTTCTTAGTTTTTTTAAAAAATTTTCTTATATCATAAAATCTACTTGAACCTCTAATTTGTTTGGCTTAAAGTGGGAGGATTTTGAATTTCTGCAAATTCGAAATTTCTGCATAATGTGAAAATTCAACTAAGAATGATTCTAAGAATTTGAACTCCTCAAGTAACCAAAGTACCAAACAATGAAACAACCATAGTTAACTCCTACGAATTGTTTCCCATTGCAACTAAGCAACACATATTTTATGACTTGTTGCTAATTTGCCGTTATTGTTATTGTTATTATTATTATTATTATTGTTATTGTTATTATTATTATTAATTTTGCTAACGAACGCCCCCAGAACGTTAATTATACACTAAAATAAATTTCTAAAATGTTATTTATTTGGGATTTCAAGTTAAAATCATGCATGTTCATAATGCAATCAATGCTTGTTTAAAATTATTATTTCCATTATTAGCATACTTATCCAACGCTCTCAGGACACTTGTTAACCATTGTCTACTATTATTATTAACAAAATTATGTAATCACTACCCTCTACAGATAGTTGGAATAAAACATAATTGATGGGTTATATTTAGTTTAGTCAACTCTAATCCCAAATGATGAATGGGATTCATGCAGAGCATATTGCCAAAATCAACATTAAAGAATTCATTCTATGGGGGCTTTTTTAGGGGCAAAAGATGTGTGACCATTTCTTTCAAACAATTTTTTTATAAGATAGCGAGGAGTAGGTGTTAATTCTCAAGTTATATTATATTACAATATCAATACATTTATAGAAAATAAGTTTTGTCATCAAAAAATTAAAATATTAAGGTCTCCTAATATCCACACTTACACATTGATATATTTTTACAATTTTGCACCCAATCTTGGTCACGTAGTACTATAGCTGAATTAATGGTGTGGGGTTGTGCTCTTCAATTTCATTTACTTCAAACAATCGATCGATCATTTCTATTCCAAAAATTGTGATTTAAGGTCTGTTTACTTCAGCTTAACATATGTTCAGTTCATATCAGTTTCGTTCGGTTCGGTTCGGTTCATCTCTTCTCTTACTTTGCTATTCATTAATCTTTCATAAAAAACTTTCTGTTCAGCTCCAATCAATTCAGTTAAACTGTTTTCAGTTGAAGTAAACAAGTCCTTAGTTATCAATTACAGAGTGCAATTTTAAGCAAGAAATATAATAAATATAAACAACAATAATGTTTTATATTTAGCGAAATTTAAGTACTCCAAAATAAGATGAACATAATTACATATAATCAATTAGATCTTGTGAAAACCCAATGGGCTCAAACTAATGTTAATATGGATAAATGAATAAAGTATATGTTCAAATAATGGTGGACTGCAGGGGATAACACTTACTTAAATCATGACATCTTACAAGGGAGCCACTTATTCCTATAAGAAAATACATCATCCCACATTCCTAAGCTTCATATATAACACACATTTAATGTGCCAAACTAGTGGTCACTTGTCACATTATCCTTGCTTCTATCTCAATATTCAAACATAGTTGTGATCTACTGATTTTCTTGTTTTCTATGTTTGGCTTATCATTTTATAAGAATAATAAGATACTTGTGATAAGATACTTTGCAAGTTTGCATTAAGTATTAATTAGCTATGTTCTACTCTATATTTCTATGATGATGGGCATAAGTTAGCTCTAATTAAACATGAAAAAGTTGATGCCATGTATAAAAACACAATTAGAAAACTATATATAATGCTAACATTGCTAACCATTAACAACAAAAGATTTACAATGTAGCATTACATCTTACTAACTCATTTTAACATTGAACATACAAATATTTATTACTACATGTGTCATAGGGTAGTAAGAAGAAAACAGAACAAAGCCTTAGAACACAAAGGATACAACTAAACTCTTATTTGTTAAGCTTCCTAATTTAATCAACTTCCTCAATTTTAGGCCCAGCACCACCACTACCTCCACCCGTTCCACCAGCGGCACCGCCAGGCATATCACCACCCATATTCATCCCACCAGCACCACTACCATACATCTTTGCAATGATAGGATTACACAAACCCTCCAGCTCCTTTTGTTTATCCTCAAACTCATCCACTTCGGCCAACTGATTTTTATCCAACCAGTCAATCACCTCATCTACAGCCTTCTCAATCTTCTGCTTATCCGCAGCATCAAGCTTACCGCCAACATTATCATCTTTAATGGTATTCCTCATGTTATAAGCATAGTTCTCAAGCGAGTTCTTAGCATCCACTTTCTTCTTGACTACCTCATCCTCGGCCTTGTACTTCTCAGCATCCTTCACCATTCGCTCAATCTCATCCTTGCTCAACCTTCCCTTGTCATTAGTAATCGTAATCTTGTTCTTCACACCAGCAGTCTTATCCTCCGCGGAAACATTCAGGATTCCATTAGCATCAATGTCGAAACAAACATTAATCTGAGGGACTCCCCTAGGAGCAGGAGGAATTCCCTTAAGCTCGAAAGTACCTAACATGTTGTTATCCTTAGTCATTGGCCGCTCTCCTTCATACACCTTAATCTGCACACTGGTCTGATTGTCAGAATAAGTCGAAAAAATCTGCTCCTTCTTAGTCGGAATAGTAGTATTCCTCGGAATTAGAGTAGTCATCACACCTCCAGCAGTCTCAATCCCCAACGACAGCGGTGTAACATCAAGCAACAACAAATCTTGAACCTTCTGATCGCCTTCGCCTGTCAGTATAGCAGCCTGCACAGCAGCACCATACGCAACCGCCTCATCAGGATTAATACTCTTACAAAGCTCCTTCCCATTGAAAAAGTCCTGCAACAGCTGCTGAACCTTAGGAATCCTCGTCGAACCACCAACCAACACAACATCATCGACTTTCGACTTATCCATCTTAGCATCCCTCAAACACTTCTCCACAGGGTCCATACACTTCCTGAACAAATCCATACACATCTCCTCAAACCTCGCCCTTGTAATCGTAGCATAGAAATCGATTCCTTCGAACAACGAATCAATCTCAATTGTAGTCTGAGCAGTAGAAGACAACGTCCTCTTCGCCCTCTCACACGCAGTCCTTAACCTCCTCAACGCACGTGAATTCCCGGAAATATCCTTTTTATTCTTCCTCTTAAACTCCGCAGCAAAATGGTTAACCAACCTATTATCGAAATCCTCACCTCCAAGGTGAGTATCACCAGCAGTGGCCTTCACCTCGAATATACCTTCCTCAATAGTGAGCAACGACACATCGAAAGTACCACCACCAAGGTCGAAAATGAGGACATTCTTCTCCCCTGACCTCGAAGCCTTCTTATCCAATCCATAAGCAATGGCAGCAGCAGTCGGCTCGTTAATAATCCTCATTACATTCATCCCCGAAATCTGTCCAGCATCTTTAGTCGCCTGCCGTTGAGAGTCGTTAAAATACGCGGGAACTGTAATAACCGCATTTTTAACACTCTGTCCTAAAAACGCCTCAGCTACCTCCCTCATCTTAACCAACACCATTGACGAAATCTCCTCAGGAGAGAACTGTTTTTCCTCCCCTTTGTAGGAGACAACGATCATAGGCTTGTCCCCTGCACCGGGGACAACCTTAAAAGGCCATAGCTTCATGTCGGCTTGCACAGAGGCATCCGAGAAGCGACGGCCTATTAGACGCTTAGCGTCGAAAACAGTGTTGTTCGGATTCATTGCAACTTGATTCTTGGCAGCATCACCAATAAGCCGCTCGGTATCGGTAAATGCAACGTAAGAGGGGGTAGTGCGGTTGCCTTGATCATTAGGAATGATTTCGACACGGTCATTTTGCCAGACTCCTACACAACTGTAGGTCGTTCCTAGATCAATTCCGATTGCTTTGCCTTCGACTTTCCCTCCGGATGACATTGTTATAATGGGTTAATAACAGTGGATATAGTGAGATTTAATATGAAAGAGCTTGTTTATGTTTTTGAATGCGGAATTTAGGATGTATGTGAGCTTGTTTTTGATGATTTTTGTTGTTGCTGTTGTATGATGATGAGTTGAATGAAATGGGTATTATATATATATATATATATAGTTGATGGGGGTGAAGAATCGAGAGAGGGGGTGAGAAAGGGGGGGTGATGAGGTGGCGAAAGGGAAATAAAAGGAGGGAAAGTGGAGAAGTTAAGAGAGAATATGAGAATAAACTAACAGTGGCGGGAGTTTTCTGGGACTTTCTTCGGTTTAATTCAAGGAATGTGGATATTTCTTGAATTCTTTAGATTATTTGGGACTTGTGACACCAACATTATTTTTCTTCACCAAACAAATACTTAGGTAATAATAGTAACAAATAAATAAAATTAACATAGTAACCAACTAACCTCTCATCAACGAAAGATCGTAATTTTGGTATTAACCCGAAATATAACTTAGTTGATTAGACTTTTCTACTCAAATTTAGAAGACCATGATTTTCATTACTTGCCCTAATAGCTTCCTAGCACCATAATAATAATAATAATAATAATAATAATAATAATAATAATAATAATTTTGTGTTGGATTGATAATTACATAAGTGAACCATGTAATTTAAAAATCGAGTGTCTAATAGGGTCGTGTTGTTTTAACCAGCTTTAAGCCAACGTGTCAATTCAAAACGTGCTAAAAAATCATTGTAATTTTTACAAATGATAGCTTATAATCAGGTCAAATCGTGTTAACGAGCATACGGATTGGACTCCCTTTTATGAACATTTTTTTTTGGTTAATATGTTCATTTAGTTTACTAGAGCTTAGCTCCAACTATCTCCATATCTAACACTGTTCGCACACCTTACTTATGATGGATTTCCAACAAATTGCTTACCACTTAAACCAATATTTTATACGTGTGTAAATGATGGGTGTGACACACACATACTCAATTCTTGTTTAACATTTTTTTAAAAATAATGGGTATTAAAGTATGGGTTAAAAAAAAAGCAGCTCCATGTTCTATTCTTTTTTTAGTAGTTATGTGTTCTTGAATGCCTATTTTTTATTTTATTATATAGACTTAGGGCCTATTTACTTCAACAAAAAAACCCCGAACTGAACTGATTAGAGCTGAACCGAACTGAGTTTTTTTTTTTTTTTTTTTAATTTTTAATAATGGATTTAATGAATAGCAAAATAAGAAAAGAACTGAACTAAACGGAACGGATTTGAAGTAAACAGACCCTTAATGAGAATTTACATGTTTCATAGTAGTGTTCACAAAATTCCGCAAGTTATAGCATTTTATTATACTCATAAATAGGAGATCCGAGTATAATCTTTTTAATTTGTCATTCCCATTTTTATGCAATCTAAATGTTAAAAGTATAAAAAATTTCTTTCCTCTAAATTCAATAGGTATTTAATCTTTACAAATTTCACCAGTTACTCATTTTTAGCCTATAAAAATTTTGCAAGAAACAAATCTCTGCATTTGTCCGCAAGAAAAAGGTGGGGATTTTGATAAATTCTGAATTATTTGCATGCTTTTATGATGTGTGGAGTATAAAGTTCATAGACTTGAATAAAGACATTGGACAATTTAGCACTATAAACTTATGCACAACTAGATGTCAAGTGTTAGGAGAAATAATCAAAACGATGCATCTAACATGACAATTTGGTAAATATAGACAATTTTAAGGGGTTGTATATGAGATGTATACTAATTTCTAATTGTACTACCCATGAGTTTGACAACCAAACAGCACAAGAGAATTTTGCATAGTAGTTTGACCAAACCAAAATCCTTAGACATTTTTCACAAATGTGGCTATTAGTTGTAAGTTGTAACAATGCAAAAGTAACAATCATAATTACTCCAAAAATGATCATAAAATTATTTTTGGATACTATAATTTGAAGAGAGAAAAGCCAAATGCCAAAGATTTTTTTTTGGCTGCAAACTAAAAGGCCAAGCTAGTAATAAAAAAAAAAAAAGACCAACAAAAAGCCACAATCTAAACAAGACCTTGGGAGGTTGGGATTGAATTTGAGAGAGAACGAACACGACTACATTTGTGGACCATTCATTACTACCTCAAGATACAAATTTAGCATGATCTGTAAGCTTTAAAGTTTACAAGTTCATTGTTACAACAACTTCTACATGCTTGTTAACCATGGCAAAGTGTTGGCTATGAAAATGAGACAACTAGACAAGTAGTAATCTTTGCTTAATGAGCAACAGAAACTAGCATTATTATTATTGATCACTCAGAATAACAGAACACCAAACAGTTGAATGTATTCTTCACCTCACTGGAGTATGCATCTGAACTTGTTGGTTCGCCACAACCTGAAGGACTCCGGGTTGTTCTGTTAACAGAAGAGAAATTTGAAGTAAGTCACTGTCTTGTCCATTTAAGTAGGGAAAAGAGGAACATATGACTTGTAACTCCTATCAAGTAACTAAACTACAACTATATGGACTCGTGCATAATAATTTTATAAGGTTTACCAAGGAGAAAGGAAACATTGTCAGTTTGACACCAATCTCTGAGGTTACAAGAACAAGTTTGATTTTTACTTTCGCTCGAAGTAGATGGGGTGAGTTACAACAATCTAGATTGAACCCACAAAAACACAATAATTCTTCTTATTAAACAATGAAACAAGAAGAAACTATTTTCAAGACCTGAATGTGAACCTGAAGCACAAGCCCCCGATGGACAGGGAGACACTATAAGGTGAAGAAATCTCTTAATAATACTGCAATGGATTTAAGACAGTAGGAAGTTTGAACTAAGGTTAGAAGAGTGTTACTTTCAAGTTTCAACCACAATCAGTTGGAAAATAAGCCTTCAAATATGAGTAGAAGTTCAGTGCTTGCTTAGCTAAACAAGACACCANTGAACCATGTAATTTAAAAATCGAGTGTCTAATAGGGTCGTGTTGTTTTAACCAGCTTTAAGCCAACGTGTCAATTCAAAACGTGCTAAAAAATCATTGTAATTTTTACAAATGATAGCTTATAATCAGGTCAAATCGTGTTAACGAGCATACGGATTGGACTCCCTTTTATGAACATTTTTTTTTGGTTAATATGTTCATTTAGTTTACTAGAGCTTAGCTCCAACTATCTCCATATCTAACACTGTTCGCACACCTTACTTATGATGGATTTCCAACAAATTGCTTACCACTTAAACCAATATTTTATACGTGTGTAAATGATGGGTGTGACACACACATACTCAATTCTTGTTTAACATTTTTTTAAAAATAATGGGTATTAAAGTATGGGTTAAAAAAAAAGCAGCTCCATGTTCTATTCTTTTTTTAGTAGTTATGTGTTCTTGAATGCCTATTTTTTATTTTATTATATAGACTTAGGGCCTATTTACTTCAACAAAAAAACCCCGAACTGAACTGATTAGAGCTGAACCGAACTGAGTTTTTTTTTTTTTTTTTTTAATTTTTAATAATGGATTTAATGAATAGCAAAATAAGAAAAGAACTGAACTAAACGGAACGGATTTGAAGTAAACAGACCCTTAATGAGAATTTACATGTTTCATAGTAGTGTTCACAAAATTCCGCAAGTTATAGCATTTTATTATACTCATAAATAGGAGATCCGAGTATAATCTTTTTAATTTGTCATTCCCATTTTTATGCAATCTAAATGTTAAAAGTATAAAAAATTTCTTTCCTCTAAATTCAATAGGTATTTAATCTTTACAAATTTCACCAGTTACTCATTTTTAGCCTATAAAAATTTTGCAAGAAACAAATCTCTGCATTTGTCCGCAAGAAAAAGGTGGGGATTTTGATAAATTCTGAATTATTTGCATGCTTTTATGATGTGTGGAGTATAAAGTTCATAGACTTGAATAAAGACATTGGACAATTTAGCACTATAAACTTATGCACAACTAGATGTCAAGTGTTAGGAGAAATAATCAAAACGATGCATCTAACATGACAATTTGGTAAATATAGACAATTTTAAGGGGTTGTATATGAGATGTATACTAATTTCTAATTGTACTACCCATGAGTTTGACAACCAAACAGCACAAGAGAATTTTGCATAGTAGTTTGACCAAACCAAAATCCTTAGACATTTTTCACAAATGTGGCTATTAGTTGTAAGTTGTAACAATGCAAAAGTAACAATCATAATTACTCCAAAAATGATCATAAAATTATTTTTGGATACTATAATTTGAAGAGAGAAAAGCCAAATGCCAAAGATTTTTTTTTGGCTGCAAACTAAAAGGCCAAGCTAGTAATAAAAAAAAAAAAAGACCAACAAAAAGCCACAATCTAAACAAGACCTTGGGAGGTTGGGATTGAATTTGAGAGAGAACGAACACGACTACATTTGTGGACCATTCATTACTACCTCAAGATACAAATTTAGCATGATCTGTAAGCTTTAAAGTTTACAAGTTCATTGTTACAACAACTTCTACATGCTTGTTAACCATGGCAAAGTGTTGGCTATGAAAATGAGACAACTAGACAAGTAGTAATCTTTGCTTAATGAGCAACAGAAACTAGCATTATTATTATTGATCACTCAGAATAACAGAACACCAAACAGTTGAATGTATTCTTCACCTCACTGGAGTATGCATCTGAACTTGTTGGTTCGCCACAACCTGAAGGACTCCGGGTTGTTCTGTTAACAGAAGAGAAATTTGAAGTAAGTCACTGTCTTGTCCATTTAAGTAGGGAAAAGAGGAACATATGACTTGTAACTCCTATCAAGTAACTAAACTACAACTATATGGACTCGTGCATAATAATTTTATAAGGTTTACCAAGGAGAAAGGAAACATTGTCAGTTTGACACCAATCTCTGAGGTTACAAGAACAAGTTTGATTTTTACTTTCGCTCGAAGTAGATGGGGTGAGTTACAACAATCTAGATTGAACCCACAAAAACACAATAATTCTTCTTATTAAACAATGAAACAAGAAGAAACTATTTTCAAGACCTGAATGTGAACCTGAAGCACAAGCCCCCGATGGACAGGGAGACACTATAAGGTGAAGAAATCTCTTAATAATACTGCAATGGATTTAAGACAGTAGGAAGTTTGAACTAAGGTTAGAAGAGTGTTACTTTCAAGTTTCAACCACAATCAGTTGGAAAATAAGCCTTCAAATATGAGTAGAAGTTCAGTGCTTGCTTAGCTAAACAAGACACCAGTATTAGACAGCTTATAAAACACGTTCCCCTAATTCTCGCTCACCACATAATTGCATATTGGCATGGTATATCATAAGTCAATATCATCAAAGCAAGCAACTACAATAAGCATATTAAAAATATATTAAGAAAATCACACATTAAAACACATTAAATTACAAGTTCAGTACTATATATACGATTACAGATAGGAACAGAGAGCATACTTTTAAGCTCCGTAACTTGCTCAGGAGTCAATTTGGCCGAAAATCCAGTAGCCGCATTCTTGTAAACATAAATCAAAGAGTCCTTTGCAGCTTCCTCACTGTAAAAGTAACGGTTATGAAACATTAAACCAAGACTCAAATGTTTGATACTATCAACAAGTCTTACAATAATAAAATCCGACACCAAACTCCACCCATTTTCTTCTACATGAACTAACAACACAAGCAAAGGCCACACCACCACAGATCAAAGATCCTAGGATTCATTTAGTTACTACGCGTTTGTTACTACATTCAAATTCAAACCACAGAATTCTCAAACAAATTTGGGGCTTTTGTTTAAAAAGATCATGTTAAAGCTAAATTGTGAAAAAACAATCATTCAACATATAAAAATCATAAAAATACTAAACTTCCCCTTGGTTTTGTCTAAGAACAGATTAAAATTCTATTGAGTACTCAATACTTAAGAAGCAACCAACACATACAAAACCTTTGTAAGTCACATTTTATTGCTTTATAGTGTTTGCATACATACAAACTCCAATCCAAAGTTAAAGTATCCATTTTTTTTTTAATTACCGAAACCAAATTTTGTGAGATATAATTCACCAAACAACATCCAAAGCAGTGTTCAATGAATCAACTTCTTTTCCCCATTATCTGTCATAACACACTTTAATTGGTCATAGAACACTACAAAACATACAATAATCATATTTTCATAAGCACAAAAATCATTAGTTACAAATAAAGTTCTCAACTTTCACACAAAATTTAACCCCTAAATAAAAAATTCCATGCAAATCAGAAACCAAGTTACAAGAATCATATAATTCATTCAATTTTCATGCAATTCAAGTAACTAATCAACTCCAAAACAAACACAAAAACCCTCAAAATTCACACATCTCCAAGAAATCAGATCATACAAATCAAACCCTAATGCAAAACTAACCTAAAATAAAAAGATACCCAAAAAACAATTTCAAAACCCCAGAAAAAAAAATCATTAAAAAAAACTTAATTTCAACAAATAAATCAGAATATGAAAAACCGAAAAGAACAAAAATTAAACCTTCCAGTAACAGTAGAAAGTGTGCGAAGGTGGAAGGACTCATGATCAGGGCCATCAGTAGGTTGTTCGGTGTAAACAATGTAAACATTTGAAGGAGAAGATGATGCTTCTGCCATTGATTTTGATGTTGAAATTGAGAAAGAAAAGAGTAAAGTGACGATGATGATGATATTTTTAAGGATCATGGTAATCTTATTTTATATAGGGAGTGTATTTGGATTTATTTTCTACGGTTTCGTGTGAGCGGCTCACATTTGATATGATATATTCATATGCTGACGACTGACCTGATTCTATAGTGCAGGGAAACAGATTGAAAATGAATATAGATATGAAAATTGAAAATAATAAACGGAAAAAAAAATATTAATAAATAAGATCAATTATAAATTATAACACGAAGAGTCGAAATTGTTTCTAATGCAGCGATAAATTAGGTTGAAGGATATCTATCCAGTAAAGTACCGATACTACATAGATGATTGATGATATGTTTTAACTAATTTTAGAACATATGAACTATTTCTTTTATTTGGATTGGTTATTCCTTGTAATTTCGGATAAGGTTAATAGGAAGTCTTAATCATCAGATGTATCATTTTTTAGCATAAGATGCTAGTACTATACGAATAACATATGCTAATGCTAATTAGTGTTTTTTTTTTCCGTCAAAGAACTTTTTGTTTGTATTACATTAATCGTAAACCAAAACTTCATAATCTGTATATATTACTCAGAACTTACAGATGTATACTTGCATTGAGGGGAAGACAGATAATTTAATCACATATAACCATTAGTTATTACGTTAATATACTTACATACGTATGAAGGGTACAACTACAATACCAGTATAAGGCTACAACTATCACCGAACTTGCACTAATTTGATTTGCTTTCGAAAAAAGAAAAATATACAGAAGTTAGGAAAGCTTTTCTCAAGACTACAACCCAATTAGACACCTTAGATAATATTTACCATTAGATGCTAGCTCAGACTTTTTATGCATAAAAATATAGTATATGATAATGATTCCGAAGGACCATACAACATGAAACTTTTAGCAACAATCTGCACAGATACACAATTATATACAAGCCTTCAAGCTGTTTTGGGTATCGGACATTGTTGTTTACATGGAAGAGCAGGCAATATTTACCAGAAACAATTATGGAACAACACAAGGTAGATACACTGCTATTCAATCTGAACCTTCAGTAGTTTTTTCACTCGCAGACAGTCCATAAGCTGTTCATAGACTGCAATTGGTGGAAATCTGGGGACTTTAAGGACATTTTATAAAGCTCTTTCAGTTTCTCAGCATCTCCAGTCTTCTTTGACGATGTTGTCTGTGAAGCAACAGCCGTTTTATTCAGACCTGCTGATAGAGAAGAGGCTAACATCTTCTTCAGTAGCAACTGCAACTGTGTCCAAAATTTAGTACAGACATCAGAACTTCCTGAGATGGAATCTGAAGGTAACTGCTCAGAGACATGCCGCCCGTCAAGCAGGCAAGTCAAAGCAGTTTCGAGCATCTGCATGAATAACTTTGATCATTAGCACTATCAAAAGCTAGCCGCCGCTAGGCTACAACAAAAAGCAAGTAAAAGGAGTTAGCCAGAAAGTCGAAACCATCATCATTAGTGTCATTTAAGCCTCAAGACAAAAGAACATCATACGATTTACCCACTTTTTTGCCTAGGAAAAGGCCCATCTAGTGTCCATCTACACCCTAGTACTAAACGTTTAGATTTTCACTTCTCACCATCTACCTTCTGCCTAAAATAATAATCAAGGCAGAGCTTCGTACTTAAAATTCAAGATATCATGACACAACCATACCATAGGATAAGTATTAAGGGAAGAAATAATAATAGGCCAAAAATTTAAATTATAATAAAATCTCTGAAACCCCATACCAATTACGGAAATTAATTATAGTGCTACTAGACAAGTACTTTATTAGTTAGTAGACAAAGAATTGCAGCAGATTATTTCATGCTAAGTTATTGCAGTATTTGTAATTGAAAGATTATGGTACATTCTCCAAATCTCCATTCTAGTTAAGAAAACCAAATATAATTCTATTAGACAAGTACTTTCTTAGTTGGTAGTCGAAGAATGGCAACAGATTATTACATGCTATGTTATTGCTGTAATTTGTAATTGGGAGGAAGCTCCTAAAATTAGACAATGAGAAGATACACCCAACACAAAAAACATCACTCAAAGAAATAAACATTGCTAAAAGAACAGGAATCTCTAATTTTCAGTAACTTAGATTCAACAAGGATACGTACCGTATGCGAGTGATAAACACCAGAGAGACTTGATAGTAACGCTGCTCTCTCAATTAAAATGGTCAGATACATGACGGGGTGTCTTTTTGCACTGTAGAACTCAACTGCTTTCTGCCAGCTCCTCTCAGCTAAGGAAAGATACTGCTTTACCCTTTGAAGAATGCCATTTTCACCTTTTGACTGATTTCTATAGCTTAAATTTGAAAACTTCAAGCAGCTATCTCTTTGATAACCAGCTAGCTGGAAATAAGCATATGCAGCTTCCTGTTTCCGTAACTCCCCCAAAGATTCATAAATAGACAAAGCTTCTTTAAAGGCATCAGTGGCTGAAACCTTACTCTTCTTATGTCCTTTCTTTGTCTTTTTGTTACCAAGACCTTGGGACCCCATTGCTTTATCTTGCAGAGCTCCATTCATATCAGCATTAGCAATCGTATCTTCTCTTGCCAGTAACATGCCAAGCCTCAAATAAGTATGAGCAAACTGAGTATACACTTCATTCCCCAAGCCAGTTAACAAATTACCTCCATCAGCACTGACGTATAACAGTTCAGCCTTAGCAGCTTCATAGAATCCGAGTGCCTTGCCATATTCAACTTTGGCAGCATCCAAGGCTTGTACGTATGCATCACGGAGGATAGATCTTGATTTAAAATAGTCCATCTTTGATACCAATTCCTCGGCCAATGCTCGTCTACCATGACCCAAATTACAATTAATTAATATGATATTGGTATGATCAGATACCTCTCTAAATGCATCAATTGCCTTAGCAAAAGCAGTTTCAGCCTTGGCCAAATTTTTTCTTTCAAGCCTGCTTCTTCCAAGTTCATTGCAGACCCATCCTATCTTCTTATAAATAGACAGCAACTCATCTGAACCAGTAGAAAGCTCACCCAAAGAGTTGCCGGCTGCCTCATAACAGATCAATGCAAATGAAAGGATGTTATCTGTATCTGTGATTCCAGGACCTTGAAGGTACTTAAATATTCCACCAATTCTGCATTTAGATGATTCTCCAGATGATGTATCAACTGAACTGCCGAAAGAAGAAGCAGTATCAGGATTGTCTGAGGCCCCCCTTGAGCCGTCAATGTCAGCAGAAGATGAAGTTTTTTCCTCATGGTCATTGTTGCAGGAAGCAAAAGATGAATACGATTCCCTGCCAAGACCTGCAGCCATGCTGTCCTTTTCTATAGTAAGGTCAACGTCTTTTCTGTCCCTTGCTGAAACAGCATTTCCCAAATCTCCTTCACAATGTAAATGGTTACTCTCTGCATTACTAGAGATAGAGGTGGCTAAACTTCTCAAATTTGATCTCTTGCCCTGCCTTTTTCCATGGTTAAATGGTTTTGTGTCTCGACTGCTGCTACTGGCACTGATGCCACTGCTTGCCCTATCATTCTGACAGCTACAATTTACTAGGGAGCAGGTGCTGCAGTTCTCCACATCCTGTCCCAGCTTCTTTTTAAGCCTCATGAGTTCTTTTACCACTTCTGATGACATTTTTAATTCCTGGGCAGAATGCGTTTGAGTAGATGGTGGAGAGGTTTCTTTTCCGAGCATATTGAGGAACTCAACATAAACATCCCCAACTAAAATCCAAGCCTGGGCCCAAAAGAGGTAGGTCAAAGAAAGATCCTCAGGATTAATATGATCATTAGAACTCTTATATGATTGCGATTCATCACTGATTAAAGGTCCTTGCTCTTCTCCACTTTTGGCTCCATACAGCCAAGATGGACCATTACGCATAGAGGAAATAAATTTTGAATCTTGGAGATATTGAGGCACCGATCCGTAAACAGAACATGCAACTTCAATAACTTTTAAGGCTTGATGCAACTGTCCATCCTCTTTGTAGGCTTGTCCCAGGGCCAAATAAGATTCTCCAAGCAAAAGAATTAGTTTCCACAACTTGTGGTCCAGCTTCGATGTTGGAAGCCATTCTCGAATGTCACAAACCTCAATGCAGTCGGTGTCTCCACAAGCACAGACGGAAAATCTTTCAGACATAGCAGGGTGCTGCATAGTTTCATTAACAAACTCTGAATCAGCACCTTGCAGTTGCCGTGTCCATCTCAGTGACTTTATAGCTTGAGAAACATGATGCACAGCAGCGCGCTTTGAAGAAATTGGATCTGCAATGGTTCGAATCACATCTGCAGGGGTTGAGGTCACATTGTACACAGGATAGCCTTCGTTGATTCGTTGATGTTGCAGAAACCCAGAACCCTTGGCATCCACAAGATCAGATGCATTGGAGCAACTAGATTCAGACAAATTTATATCCTGAATATCCCCTCCAGAAGCCTCAGAAATTGAATCTTGAGAGTTGATAATATCACTAGTTGACGATTCCTGGATACTAGATTCTGATATAATACTAACAATATCCAACGACTCTTCTTCATGATCAGTGACTATCACTTCCGATGACAGGGGAAAAACTTCATCAGCAAAGTCAAGCTCTTCATCACTGTTCAAAATAAGCCTCGCAAATTGTTCATGTGCAAATGCACGGACAACCTGTCACATATAAACTATAAGCAACTCCAAAATCATAACACTAACCCAAAAGAAACATTCTCAAAAACATGTACAACAAGAATAGATAGAAAAGAAATGAGCTGTGAATATCAACAAAAGGAATTGAATTTTACCAGATGATCTGGTTCATCCAACAGCTCTAAACATTTTCGTACAAACTGAGCACACCTGAACCTATTATTGGGAACCTACATAGAGATCATCACAGATAGTTTAGTCAACTTTGCTCCTACAGAAAATCAAAGGATAACAGAGAGTATATAGACTATGGACATCAGGATTCAGGACATGCTTGGTTGGAAGTAATGCATCAAGGAAATAATGAAACAGCTTATTAAGGGAACCAAATTGAAAGGAAATGGTGGTACATGGAAGAAGGGGAATACTTCCCACCATCCTCAAAAAGACACTATTAGCCTCTAAAAATAGGGGTCACAAACTCTTCTGTCTCCTTTTTCCTTGTCACACCACCACCACTAGATCTCCCCTATCACCACCTCCACTCACCCTTGAGAAAAACAGAAGCATCATGAAAAGAAATTACCGTGGAAAGTGACAGCCTGTGAGCGGTGCGGTAAAGGAGAGTTCCAAGTGACAATAAAGAGTCAGATCTTCCTCTAAGGATCAAAGATGGCAAAGAGCTTGAGCAACCACCATCCTTCTCAGTTGGATGACTTTGGGGGATGACAGACAGATCAAAAAGTTGAATCACATCTTCTCCAGCACTTTTATACAGCTGAGAGAAAAATCAAGTCAAAATGCATGAGATGATAAATGAAAACGAAATAAACTTGAAGTAGCAGTTAGAAAGGGGAAGAATTCAATGAAATGAAACGTGGCACAATACCCAGTAAGCTCCAGGATCTTGCTCACAATTTGCCTGAAGAAACCTCAGAACCGAGAGTCCATTTTGCTGAACAACATATGGATGAAATCCCGGGGTGCCATCTTCAGACACACCCTTCAGAAGAAATATGTCATCGGTTTTCAAAAGCTCATAACCTTTAACTACACCATTTCGATGATAACAAATGGCCAACTCCGGAACACTAGCCATGACATTATCCAACCAGGCTTCAAGCCATGTTATTGGAGTGACCTAATTAAATTAAGAACACAGAAGGAATAAGAATCATGACATGTAAATAGCTAGAAAGAGCAAAAGTGACAATATAATCCACACCTGTCTAGAAACATCCCACAAATGCAAGCTCACAGATACATATTTGTCATTACTAAAGAGGAGCAAATCACTGCCAAGCAGAACACGGAAATTGTGGAACTGCCAAAATAGAACTCTCAAAAATTCATCATTGCCACATCTTCTATTCTTTTCAGATTCCTGTACTGGGCTTCTAGGCTTTTCCCCAACATGAGAAGCCTTTTTCACAGGATCACGCGCTTTAGTTTTCTTGTTCTTCTTACTTTCCCAATACAAACCGTCTTGTTTGACTTCGGGATAATCAGAAAGGCCACCAATACCCTGTTTCTCAAAAATCTTATGAGCCTGAAATTCAGAAGATTTTAATGAGGTATTTTTTGAATCATAAGGGTCTGGCAGAACTGAAGAATTTGGTTGTCCTTCTGCAGTTGTAGAATAAATAGGTGGGCAGTCACAAGCCTCCATTCGAACAGAATGCATTGCAAAATTCAGAAAAAGTGATTCATCAGAGCATTTTGGCTGGTTTCTCCTGACAAACCTTTCTCCCTCTTCTACATCAGGCCTGAGGGAGAACCCAAAAATTATGTCACTGAATTATCCATGCAATTCACCAAGCAAATATTGATAAAGCAGAGAAACACAAACTGACCCAGCATTTAAGATAAGGGTTTGCCCAACACGATGAACTGCAATTGATAGTCGAGCCTTTGTGTAAGGAATCTTAAAAATCTGCTTGAGGATATCGGCAGGTGCAATCACATCTATCTCATCACCATACTCTACCAAGCCGGACACAGCAAGGGCCTCACCCTTCCTAACTAGGTTATCTGTAACAGCACTTTCATCCCAGGGCACACCTGCTGAAGAAGTAGCTGTTAACATAAAATCCTACCCAGAAATTGCAAACAGCAATGTAAGAAACCACCCACAGTTGCCACAGAAGATGCGCCATAACACCTCACCCATCACTACTGCCACATAATCACCAGCAATACACTATGATAGTGTGATGTAGGATACGATTTGTAACTTTCACTAACAGAGTAACAAGTTTAACAAGAAATTTTAAACTACAAAACATGCAGAAAGCCATAGGAATAAAGTTTAAGAAGATATATTACACTAAAGGACATGAAACTCATGAAGAAACAAGGATTGGAATCATCAGGATAAAAACAACACACATTAAGGTTCTTCAAAATTGAAACCAGTGTTAGCTCAGAGAAACAAGCTTCATATACAAAATTAGATGCAGCATCACCCACCATCGCATATTATAGCATTGTCAGTTCTATGCATTCACTATGGAGATCAATATTACTCTTTCTTCCCTCATGTCCGTGTTTAACATCCAGCAATTTGATTTTTGAAATGTGGTAAATATCATTTAAAAAGTAGGTTTATAAACAGTTTACTCAAACCCAATAGCAAGAGATTTATAACGGTGAGGGAGAACACAAAAATCGTGGATGGGTACTAGTACATGGACTAGAGATGGGAATTTCTGAGACAACCTGCCAACTCAACACGAACCAAACCTGCTATCGAAGGGTTTGAATCGAGTACTTTGACATGTTCAAATAAATGGCATGACACGACATGCGAACTAAATGGTTAGTGTTAGATTTGAGCATCCCAACCCATTTAACTCATATAATAACCCATTCTAAAAAACTGGGGCTTTGCAGTTTTTTGAGACCGCTAAGGACTGACGATAAATTTGGGCTATGTTGTTTGATAGGGCCCAATTTACTTTTGAATCCCATCAGTATATAAGGCTTTATGTTAAGGCAATTAGGGTTTATTACTCCATTACACAAATACCTTTTCCCCTCTCTCGTTGTCATTTTCTCATGCTTTCCTCCTAACTTACCGTCAGTCATACAATTTAAATTTGCACTTAGTTTTTCATCTCTTCCTTATTCACTTAATTGCTGCCTTCAAACCAGTAGAAGTTTTAGCTCAGTATCTTTTGGAATTGATGAAGATTGAATAAGTCACTCAATCTAATCTGTTAAATTTAAGTTTTTTATTTTCTAGAGTTACAAATCATTCAATGATTGTGATATTTTTATTTTAATGTTTAATAACTAGTTAATGGCCCTGGCGATGCCACATGTCATTGTTATATGTAACTTTAATCATTGACGTGCTCTTGTCAAATAATTAGAGAGTGGGGATACCTTAGCTCGGTTGATAAAAGCTTCCCACTCGACCTCATAAAATCATATAATTGTTTTTCACTTGCTCGTGTAACTCCTTAAGAACAAAAATTAAAGTGAATGTCATCTAACTTAGATACATGGTTAAAGTATTGGGAGATAGTGATCAATACTTTAGATTAATATACATGTCCACATCATTGTATATTATATATAGCTTCCTTTTTACACTAAGAAAAAAAGTACAAAAAAAAGCTAATATATGTATAACTTTAAAAAACAAATGTATTTTACACATCACATCATCAAAACAACTAATAACCGAAACCAAAATATGAATAACCTAATATAAGCAAGAAATAGTCTATACCAATTAAACACTCGCATAAAGAAAAAACGGAAAAAAAATCCAACCGATAATAGAAATACATAGCATAATTAGAGTACATAAACCATGAAAGTTAATTAATGGAGAATTAGGGGAAAAAACTACTTAATTTAATATTAACACAAGCTAATATTCCATCTAATTCTTTTTAATTGCTCCATTTTCTTTTCCAAATTTCCCGAGGCACAACTTAAAACATTTATATCTTGAGTTACAAGCTTGTTAAAATTGCTAAAATTATATGATTAGGTAGTATACATTGTGATGAATCACATAAGATCTCATATGTCTATATTTTATTATACGTATATACAACTAACAAAGGGTTAAGTAGTCATGTAAATAGTTATATTGCTCTACAAATAAGTAATTTGATGAGTAACTTTCTTTCAATAAATTATAAGTAGAGGAGTGGTAGCCCACCAACAATCCTGCATACAATACCCAAGATCGATTCTTGGTAGTTGCCCTTTTTCCTAAGCTAGAAGAATTATGACAAACTTGATGCCACATAGGTGTTAAATGGTACCACGTCATTGTACTTGTACACATGGCGGCGACACTTGGCAGACTTCTAGGCTTCTCCTATCGTTTTAACATAAAAGAGTAGATTCCTAACCATATTAACTCATAATATTAAAGCTAATTATAGGCTTTGTTAGAATCTATGATAATTATTTAAGGAAATTTATGATTATAATGAGTTACAGAAAAAAAAAAAATGAATGCCACATTTTTGACAGGTCAGTGATCGAAATTTTTGGAAATTTTTTATTCGGGACCTTAAAATCTCCGAAAACTGTGAATTGTGACCTTCGTTTTTGGCTTCCAAATGGCAATCTCGGGTTGTGCTTGTTTTGTCCTTGTTTTTTTAACACATGTGCTCGGCCACCGGATGGCTCCACACAATCAGCTTTGGCCTCTAAAAAAAGCCTCTAAAATTTTGATATCATCCCTCTTACAGAGTCATTTCATTTCAAAAGAAAGGAACAATAGTCTTTTTTGCTCTCCAAAGACCTTCTTATGGCCTTTTAAACACCGATTAGCTACTCACAATTCTTATTTTGATCATTAGAGCACCGGTGTAAAATTTTTGGACTATTTTCTTAAGAATCTAGATTCTAGAACCTCCAAAAGCTACGAAAACTGCAAATTACAACATTTGTTATTAGCTTATAAAGCGCTATCCCAGGATTTCTTTGTTTCTGCTATATTTTTATGCCCCTACGGGTTCAGGGTCACCACAAGACTCTCCAAGATCGGTTTCGAACATTGAAAACTTATATCATCCATTTCGGTGGATATTTCAGAAGATGGGGAACAACAATCTTCTTCGCCCTCCCAAGACCTTCTAATGGCCTTTTAAACCCCAATTACCTGCATAGGATCCAAATTTTGACCAATGGTGCACCCCTGTAAAATTTTCAAAATATTTTTTTTGGGAACCTCGGAACCTCCAAAAAAATGTCCAAAAAAATGTGTATTATAACATTCCATTTTGAGGCATCCTTTTTTCTTGTAGACCGGAACCTCCAAAAAAATTGTATCATAACATTCAATTTCAGCTTACAAAGGGTTGCCAACGTTCTGGATCCCCATAGGACTCTTTAAGATCGGTTTCGGCCTCCAAAAACTTGTTATAATCCCTCTTGCAGAGCGGAAGAATGAAAAAATAGTCTTTTTCTCTCTCCCGTGACCTTATGGCCTTTTCAACCTGATTAACCACTCATGGTTCCAATTTTGAACATTTGGGCACCGTGTAAAATTTTCAATACCTCGAGTCTCCAAAAACTAGGAATTATGACGATTAATTTAATCTTCCAGAGGATTGTCTCGCACCCTGTTTTTATATACCATGGTCAGCACAAGACTTTCCACGATCGATTTCCGCAGATAGCTTGTTATCATCCGTCTTTTAGAGACATTTAGGAAAAAGGAAACAATTATCTTCTTCTCTCTCTCGAGACCTTTTTATGTTTTTTCAACCCTGATTGAAAAACAACCAAAACATTCAACCAATCTTTTCTAGAGACATTCAATGTTCTCTTTTTTACCATTGGGGCATCGCTTAAAACATCCAAACATGTGTATTATAGCTTTGGTTTTTGGCTTTCGGAGAATTGTCTCGAACTCCGTCTTGTTTTCACCCTTTTTTTTCGGATCAACAAAGGACTCCCAAAGATCGGTATCAACTTCTAAAAATTTGTTACCATTCCTTTTTAAGAGAAATTTCGGATCAAAGGGAACAATAGTCTTTTTCTTTGCTTAGGGTCCTATTTCTATTTCCACCATTGGGGCACTGGGTAAAATTTTTCAGAACTGTGAATACCTTCGTTTTTGCCTTCCAAAGTGTTTTCTCCACTATGTTTTTTTCACCTCACCTCGGGTTTTAGTTATTAGGTCACCACAGGACTCCCCAAAGATCGGTTTTGGCATCTAAAAAATTGCCATCAATTGTATACTAACGTATTTCGAAAAAGGGAACAATAGTCTTTTTTGCTCTCTCGAGATCTTATGGTGTTATAAACCCCGAGTAACTGCTTAGGGTTCATTTTGACCATTAAGACACCATGTAAAATTTTAAATTTTTTTAAGACCCTGAATTTCAGCTTACAAACAATTGTCTCGTGCTCCGTCTTGCTTTTGCCAATTTTTTTTACCACATGTTCTTCGCCACCAAAGGACTCCCCACGATCAATTTCGACCTCTAAAAACTTGTTTTTAACCCTTTTTTAAAGATGTTTCGTAAGAAGGAAACAATAGCCTTTTCGCCCTCCTGAGACTTTCTAGCCTTTTCAACCCCAATTAGCTGCTAAAGGGTCTTATTTTGATCATTGGAGCACAGTGTAAAATTTTCAATAAAATTTTTTTGGGATCTCAACTTTTGAAGGGATCTCCTGGATTTAGTTTTGTCTTTGCCTTGGAATTTTTAGCCACGGGTTCTGATTCATTACTTCATAATCAATTTTGGCCTCTAAAACCTAATTATTATCCCACTTTTAGAGACATTTCGAAAGAAGGAAACAAATAGTACTTTTCGCATTCTGTAGACCTTCGTATGGCATTTTCGAACCCCGAATAAATTAGCTACGCACAGTTCCTATTTTGACCATTAGAGCACTGTGTAAACTTTTTGGAAACTTTTTTTAGAACCCTGAAACCTCCGAAAACTGTGAATTATAGCATTCGTGAAGGCTATACCAGGCTCCTTGTTTTCGACTTGATTTTTTACCAAGAGCTCTGTGTCATCGCATGACTCCCCAAGATCACTCTTGGCCTTTAATAACATGTTATCATCACTCTTTTAGAGACATTTCAAAAGAATGGAACAATAGTCCTCTCGCCCTTCCGAGAGCTTGTTATGGAATTTTAAACCCTAATTGACCGCCTAGTGTTCCTATTTTGACCTAGGACCTTCAAAAACAATGAATTATACGCTTCCTTTTTGGCTTCCAAAGGGTTATCCCCGTCTGTCTTGTTTTTGCTCTCTTTTGTAACCATGTGTTCTTCGTGACCGAAAGACTCCCTACGATCAGATTTGGCCTCTAAAAGCTTGTTATTAATTATCAACCTTCTTTCAGAGACATTTCCAAAGAAGGGAAGAATAGTCTTTTTTGCTTTCACGAGACCTTATGGCCTTTTCAACCCACTTAGTTGATGAAAGTTCCTATTTTAATGATTAGGGAACCATGTAATATTTACAGATTTTTTTTTCAAGACATTGGAACCTCTTAAACCTGTGAATTATAGCATTTGTTTTCGACTTTCGAAGGGTTGTTCCGACTGTGTCTTGATTTAGCCCTCTTTATTAACCACTAGTGCTCGGTCACCAAAGGACCCCCCATGATCGATTTCGGCCTATAAAAACTAGCAATCATCCCTCTTATAAAGACATTTCGAAAGAAGGGAAAAATAGTCTTCTTTGTTCTGCCGAGACCTTCGTATGACCTTTTCAATCCCAATTGAATGGGTTCATATTTTTACCATTAGGGTGCCATGTAAACCTCCAAAAAGTATGAATTATAGCATTTATTTTCGACTTACAGGACTTCTTGGTTCCGCTCTGTTTTTGTACCACATGTTTTGGATCATCAAATGACTCCCCTCAATAATTTTTTGCCTCTAAATAAATGTTATCATTCCTCTTTCAGAAACATTAATGAAGAAGCAAACAATAGTCTTTTTCACGCTCCCAAGACCTTCTTATGGCATTTCACCCCTGATTAGCTACTTAGGGTTTCTACATTTTTGGGTGCTACTTAGGGTTTCTATAGTGACCATTAAGGCACCATTCTAATTATTGAAACTTTTTTTTTTCTCAACCATGAAACCTCCGAAAAAACTGGTATAATTTTTTTTCGGTTTCTAGAGACATATCTTATCCTCACCATGTTTTTTTACCACGTGCTCTGGTCACCATAGGACTTCCCTTGATCTTTTTCAACCTCTACAAAAATGAAGTCATCCTTTGTTTAAATAATTTTTGGAAGAAGGGAACAATATACTTTTCGCTCACCCAACACCATTATATTTGCCTTTTCAACCTGGATTAGGCGATGAGGATTCCTATTTTGACCATTACGGAACCATATTAAATTTTTAGAATTTAATTTTTATGGGACCTTGAAACCTTCAAAAACTATGAATTATAGCAATTGCTTTCAGCTTTTGAAGGGTTGTCCCTAGCTTTTTCTTGTTTACGACCTGTTTTTGTACCACATGTTTTGGGTCACCACATGATTCCCCTCGATCATTTTTGGCCTATAAAACATGTTATCCTCGCGCTTAAAAAGACATTTTGGAAGAAGGGAACAATAATGTTTTTCTCTCTTCGAGACCTTATGGCCTTTTCAACCCCAATTAACTGCTGAGAGTTCTTATTTTTTACCATTGGGGCACCGTGTAAAATTTTGGAATGTTTATTTTCGAACCTTAAAGCCTTCGAAAACTCTTAATTACAACCTTCATGTTCGGCTTTCGAAGGTTCATCTCAAGTTACGTCTTGTTTCCACCCTGTTTTTTCCTACGTGCTCCGGTAACCACATGATTTTCACTTTTACTTTGACCATTGGAGCACCGTGTATTATTTCTGAAATTTTGTTTTTTGCAACTTTGGCACCTCCAAAACTGTGAATCATAACCTTTGTTTTTGGTTTTGATAGGGTTGTGCTAGACTACGCCTTGTATTCATCCTTTTTTTCCTTGTGTTCTTGGTTACCGGAGGATTCCCCATGATTAGTTTCATCTTCTAAATACTTGTTATCATCTCTCGTATAGAGACATTTTGGAAGAAAGAAACAATAATATTTTTTATGGGGACCCCAAAACCTCTAAGAACTGTGAATTATAGCTTTCATTTTTAACTTTTGGAGGGTTGTTGAGGCTCCATTTACGTGTTTTAGGCCACCACAAGACTCCCTTTGATGGCATTTTGACTAATTAACTATACGAGTCGTGCTAGGGGGAACCCATTTAAATTCTACCAGACCCAAACCCCGCACGATCACACATGTTACCCCTCACATGGACCAACAATAAAGTTCATATGCACTTTAATATTAATCAACAGCAACCAATGAACTAAAACTTAACCCAACAAATGAGTGTGATGCATGTCCAATTGATATTATGTATATCATCTACCAAAATCATCCTCCTCTGGTCTCTGCTTTTTAGTCCTAAACTATGCATAGGCCCAAGCATTGCCCCATGAATTTTATTTTTTTTCAGTAATGCCATTTTTCTTATTCACAAATAAAAAAAACATAGCTCTAACATTAGAATGTTATATATCAATAAATTATAAAATAAATAGATGACGACACTCAATAAACAATACAACGACAAAAGCTAGTTGAGTTAGTTCTACTATTTAATGAAAAGTGACTTGGGTTAGCAAACATTTTTTTAGAAAAAAGTGACTTTATGGATGCTCCTCTAAACATAAGATGCCATCTATTCATGGCATCTTAAGTCTCCTTCAACCTCTTCTAATATTACAAAAGTTCAAACTTTCCAATCTTCATCTACAAGGTACTTGAAGCTAAAAAGAAGGATAGCCTACACGTATTCGAAGTATCTTTCCATTCCACTTCAAATCCTCTTTTGTCATCCTAGGTCTCCCTCGAATTACTCCAAAATTTCTATAGCTCGCATTTTCCATCCACAAAGTACTTGAATTAGTTGAATCTAGTGAAAAGGATATCCCATGCACAACAACAACAAAGCTTTGATTCCAAAATAATTTGGGGTAGGGTACATGAATCAATAAGAAATATTGCAAAAATCCTCTCTCTCTCCCCATTCTCATCTACCCCTAACAACCTTATATCTCTTCTAACAACCCCCATCCAAGTTTACTTAGGTCTTCCTCTACCTCTCTTTGTCCATTATATTGACACTCTTCTAACCTCCTTATTCAAACACTATTCGGTCGTAATCTTATATGGCCAAACCATCTTAGACAATTTTATCTCATCTTATCCTCAATAGATGAAACTTCTACCTTCTTCTTAATAAACTCACTCCTTTTTTTATTCTTTCTTGTTTGCCCACACACCCAAAGTAGCATACGCATCTCTACTACACTCATATTATGGAGGTGACACAACTTCAAAGCCCAACATTTGGTCCCATAAAACAATGTCGTCCCAAAAGTTGTGCTATAGAATTTACCCTTTAATTTATTGGGCATATCCTAACCACATAGAAATTTGGAATCTCCCTTCCCCTTCTATCAAAAAGGGTAGTCTGTGTGTTTCAAGAAAAATAAAATGAAGTCTGCACAAGACAAAATAGTGCAACGTGATGGCTACTCGTGAGAAGTGATTTTCCCAATTTCCAATGTTTCCACAAATGAAAATAACTCTTTAAGCGGTGAAAGACATTTCCTTACCCATTTCCTTAACTTCTTCCTTCTCTTCCATACCCCCTCTCCTCCTATTTCACAAAGTCGCCTTCCTTTCTATCCATGCATCCAAGCTACAAATCCCACATAACGCCATACCCTTCAACATTTTTTGTTCTCTATAGCTTTTCTTGCAAAGAAATAAACGAAGGACAAGTCAATAAATCAAAACCTCAGTCCAATTGGGGTTGGATAAATGAAACAAAAACGCTATCCTATGTGGTCACCCAAACCCAATATTAACTCTTTCCTAACACATCATCTTCTATGTACCTTGCTCCTTTAAAACTCACCATGATCTTTAATAGTTTAGTCTTCATACAGTCTCGATGTCTCCTTCGTACATAGCAAAACCATTTAAGTAGTCGATATTTACTAAAGCCCGTTATTTAACCATTGATATGCACAACTCCTCTTTTCTTTTGAATATCTTCACTCACAAGTATATCACTTAAAAGGTTATCACATATCCATCTTAACATAAACACTTCAACAACTCCTATCTTGGCAATTCTCAACTTCTTAATGTGACCACTCACTCACTCTTGATTCCTTGCCAATTTCCATCCAATGCTACTACAAGTACTTACTCCATTTTTTTTATCACTACCTCCATATTTTTTAAGTTGCTATATTTGCTTTGTCACATTTTCCAAGATGCAACTTACAGTATTAATATCTCGAGTTTGGTATAATAAAAATTAAAAAAATATATATATTTAGAAAGTATTCATTGTGACAAACCAAATAAAATCCCATATGAATATATTTATCCTTGCATAATTACCAAATAGAGTCAAAGTTCCACCATAAATAGAGTAAAAAGTAAAAAGTCAGTTTGTAGCAAGTAAATAAGTACTGAGGGAGTATACAATTGATGAAATATACTCCCTCCGTTCTTTTTTAGTTACAACATTTCACTTTTCACACTTGCCGAGGCACATTTTTAACAGTTTATAACTCTAATTATGTATTGTATAAATTATAAAAAAATATATATTAATAAAGTACACATCAACACGTATCAAACGAGATCCATATTGACTATATTACTCGTTATACATTGATCATAAAATTAAATCAAAGATGAATATTGCATATTTTGAAAGCTTGCAACTAAAAAAACGGAATGAGTAACTATTTGGACAACCATCCATAACAATTGGCAAAAATCACTAATCCTTTGGCTCAAAACAAAGATTACTATTCACAATAGTCACGAACACATTAAAACTTCATCATCACAAATATAACATGATATTGTTTAAAAGCCCTTTCAAATAACTACACCATAGTCAAAAACTCACACTCTCCCAAACCACGACGAATATCTCTAAATAAGTAACAAATGATAATTTACAAAAAATCAAGCACTTTTAGCGGAAAAAAAAAACAATTTAAAGGGCCTAATGGCCATAATTCCATTTAACACAACAACAGTATGCTGTAAACCACCCAACTTAAACAACAATAAAGAATACAGGTTGAAACCTCTCCCTAAGAAGACAAATAAACAGCTAGTTGATGATGATAGGTTGTTCCCCACTTCCAAAGGCCTCCAAGTTATTAATATTGGTGGGATTATCATTAGAGCTAACATCAGAGTCTATCACCGTTCTCCTCATTCGAAGTAGAAGCAGCAACAGTACGCTCAGCAATATCATCCAAGTGCGCCTTGGAAGCACAGTGAAGCATTGCAACATGAAGGACGCGAGCTTCACCCATGGTAAGACCATAGTTAGCGAGGCAATGCGCCACTCCAATAGCTATCCTCCGTGTGTGCAAAATTTTCATTCTCCAGGTATGTCTAATAAGTGCTTCCACATCATGAATGAGAGCACCCATTTCATGATGAGAGAATAAGTTGGACGATTGAATTATCTTCTTGAGTCCTTCCACATCCATTTCCAATTAAATGCTGTCAATGTTACACTCTTTAGCAATGAGAAGTCCAGCATGAATGGCAAGCAGTTGTGCCACTTCCGAAGACTTAGTGGCAAATTTGGATCCAAGTTTTTGGAATCACTATTTGGCATTTATGGAATTCCACGAACAAGACTGCATTCAAAGATTATATGCTTCAACCAACTACTATTGTTTACTCCATTTTGTTAATTATATGTTCACTAACAAGGCTTTTCAGGATAACAATACTGCTACTACTCTGGACAACACTAAGAACATGAAATGGAAGAAACCAAAGGCAGGTTTAGTGGAGGTTAACACAGACGACTGCTGGAAGCATGAATCATGCTTCCGGTGTAGGCATGGTTCGTGATGACAAGGGGAATTGGATAGTCAATTTCTATGTCAAATTTGCCAGTAAGACTCTGAAACCGGCACAGCTGCTAGCCATTCGTGCTGGAATTCTCATTGTTAAAGAGCGTAACTTTGACAACATTCAAATGGAAACGGATGCGGAAGGACTCAAGAAGATGATTCAATTGTCCAACTTGTTCCCTCGTCATGAAATAGGTGCTCTCATTCATGATGTGGATGCACTTATTGAACATATCTGGAGAATGGAAATTTTGCACACAGAGAGGAACGCTAATGGAGTAGCACATTGCCTCGCTAAATATGGTCTAACCATGGCTGAAGCTTGCCTCCTTCATGTTGCAGTGCCTCACTTTGCTTCGAAGGCGCACTTGGATGATATTGTTGAGCCTACTAGTGCTAATTCTAATTCGAATGAGGAGAATGGTGATGAAATGATGGTGGACTCTTATGACAATTGTAATGATAATCCCACCTATATTAAGGCCTCTGGAAGTCGAGAACAACTATCATCATCAACTAGCTGTTTATTTGTCTTCTTAGGGGGATTCCATCCTCTCTTTGTTATTGTTGTTTAAGTTCGGGTGGTTTACCACCTACTATTGTTGTTTTAAAGTGGAATTATGGCCATTAGGCCCTCTTAACAAAAAACGTCTATTTGTGTTAAAAAATTACAAGTAAAAACAACAGCACAATATCATAATAAACACAAGAAAATCTCATAAAAACAATCAATAATATTAACAATAATATTCGATAACTAATAAATTACTAACTCCGTTACAAATAAAATGCAACGAATTGATATAAAGTAGAATATAAAAATGTCTAATCGTTGCATTTTATTACAAAAGGTAGAATTTATTTACCTTCAGTAGGAGAAGAAGCCCTTAAATTCGGAACACTAGTCGTCGTCTTCGTCGTCGTCAACGGCGGAGTATTAAGATCAGTTTCCGTCGGCAACATCCTATACCTCGGTGCACTTACCCTAATTCAATTCAAAAAAAAAAAAAAAAAATCAACTCTAAAAATTCCACAAAATTAAAATCAAAAATTAAAAAATAAAATGAATGAAATTGAAGAAAGTGAAGCATACGTTTGAGAAGAAGGAACAATATCAGAGCTAAAAGAGTGGAAAGAAGAAGAAGAGTTATCAGTAGGAACTGGAATAGAACCGCAAAGAAATCCAAGTGGTTTAGGAGTTGCGATTTCTAATTTTCCGACGCATTGCATTTCTCGTGAGTTTGAATTGCTTGATTTCTCCATTGTTGAGTTTCAAGAAGATGATGATGATAGTTTGAAGATGAAGATGATGATGAAGTATTTACAAATGGTGATTTTTCGAGGTAGAGGAAAATGAAGGGTGTTTTGTGATTTGTTTCTGGAATTTTCCGAGTGTAAAAATTTTGGATTTTCAAAGTGCAGAGATGAGGGTTGGGCTATTGGGACATTAATTGGATAGGGGTTAAGTTGGGGTGTCTAATTTTATGTGACCCAAATAGATTGTAGAGGGTAAGCCCAAATTGTAAATGTCAATCGCTAACAGCTCGGTAGCTGGTCATAAATGATGGTGATGGAAAATTGAAAATAAATTTAGATGCAAATTTGTGAGGAAAATCAATTTTCATTCTCATGGTAATACTACGTCACCATAAATTGTCTAGTTTTCTGCATAAATTTTCATTTTCATCTAAAGGCAAGATTAGTCCAGCCTTATTTTAAGACTCAATTCATGTGTCAAATTAGTTTTTCACTATTATTTAATAATTTTTTTATATTTTTCTATCTTTGTAAAACTCTCTAAGATTCATTTACTCATTCATAACTTGTAAATATAAAAGCAAAAATAAATAAATAAATAAATATAAATAAAATAGTGTGTAAAGACAAAAATATATGATAGAAACAATGATCCCCACCTTTTGAGTCTCTATCTTAAGGCATGTGGCGCCTGCAACTGGGTTTTAAGCTTATGGGGCTATACATGATCTAATGCCTACCACCAAAGTGGCCATGGATGGTGACAAAGAACATGAAAAAAACACTATCTTAAGAATGCATTTCCATTTCCATGAAGGATAGCAAGGTAGATTATTCATTACCATGGAAGATTATAATATTGATTTTTCTTGCTAAATTACACTAAAAACACATTTTCATTCTCATTACCATCATTTATTACAACTACCCAGCAGACAATAAGGATATTAGGAGTAATATTTCTACACCTTGCGAGATTTCGTGCATTTTGAAAAGTATAAAGATAAATCATAAATTTCTAGCTTGATAATTTCAAGGGAACATGGTGAATAAATCAAAGAAATATATATATCATTTGGAATCAAAAAAAATTCTACACAAACAAAATTCGGATTGTCAATTTTGCCTATGGATTTTTGTATTGTTCCATGCTAAATACTTAAATTTTTTTATTGGGTTTTTCTACATTGTGCCCCTAAAATATTAGGTTTTCTACGTTATGCCCTTCCAAATTAAAATTTCCACGTGGATCCCTATGGTTCAATTAGTTACTATGCTATGACCTTGTAATTAAACAAATAGTAAATGCTCGTAAATTATTTATTGTATGAGCCATAGTACTCTTTAATTGCAAGGAAAAATGGAATGAAGACTATGGGTCATGAGTAGAGGCGTATGAGCCACCAAATTGAGATTGAAATTGTGACATTTTTAACGAAAAGGATATGGTTTATTAACTTAATGAACCTTAAAGGCACTATGTGTAAGTTTTAATTTGGAATGACACAACGTAGAAAACCAATACTCAAAGAGCACCATATAGAAAAACCTTTTTTTTTTTTATTTATGATTTACTCCGTAATTTACTTCAACTAAGTTTAGATAATATTGAACAATTATACAGTGACAAGGAGAGAATGAATAGATATTTGGTACAAACATCAACATACAATCACTTACCAATGTACAATTAGTGAAAGTACAAACATCAATAAGTGAATGATTTACTTAGCTCTCTCTTTTTATCTACTACTCGTTTCATTTTCGGTCGCATACAAAAGATCAATCAATAATATAAAATACTCCATCTAAATGTACTATACTATCCCTTTATATACCCCACTATAATCACCCAATTCTTGTTAATTTAGTCATTTAAGTATTTAACTCAAGTTTATGATTTTGGCTATCATATATAAAACTAGTTGGATATATAATTATATGGACTTGCCTAATTATCTAAACATACATTTCATCCACAAGTGATCATCAATCATTTTGTCTACTTAAGAGCTAAAGGTCCACTTATAGTGAGTATTTGTTTTCAACTGTAGAAGACTATATAAAAAATTGCCGCTTTTATTTTCACTTATTTGACTTCTAAAGTATGGAAAACGCCATCATCATCAATTTCTTAAGCTAGTGTGGATATTGGATAATTCGTCTCATAATATAATGGTTTGAAACTTAAAAAAAAAAAAAAAAAAAAAAAAAAAAAAAAAAAAAAAAAAAAAAAAAATAAAAGTAAACGGTTTTCCGGCCCAAAAAGGGGTTCAACACGAGGACTTCCCAGGAGGTCAC
>PYUH01000044.1:6552132-6602245 GCA_016808085.1 Suaeda aralocaspica | reverse complement strand
AAAAAAAAAAAAAAAAAAAAAAAAAAAAAAAAAGAAAAAAAAAACTAATGGAGTGGGCACCGAACTAAGAGAGAAGAAAATGGCCACTTTCGAAGTGAAATTTATTCATCTTATTGCTTATAGTAAATAATATAATAATATATATCTTATATATACATTTAAAAAAAAACCTTAATAATACAACTCCTAATTTGGAGTGTTTAATAGTTATGCGTCTTTCCTAATTAATTCTCTACACATTGCACTCTGAAAGAAAGTGGGAAAACAACATATTGTTAGCTTCATCTCCCCTTTGACAAATGTACCTCTGGTCAGGATCGGAATTTTAATCACGTACATAACATATACATACGTATGGCCTCTATCTAGATTTAGTTGTCACATTACGAGTTCAAATCACATTTTGAGCATGATGATAAAGATCTAAACAGAAGATGTAGCAAGAGCGTCCCATTACCGTGTGATTCGACAAATTAAATTAGACTTTCATTCGCCTTAGTGCAATGTAAGCCAATAACCTGAACCCAAAAAACATAATCAACATCACTGCTACACTAGCAAGTGGTGAAATCTGCCCTGCAACATCTTCTTCAACAAACTTGCAATCAGCCACATTCCTCATATGGCTGCTTGAGCAACCAAGCAACCGCGAAATCTCATCTCCACCCCTGTATTGCACATCGATGAGAAGTCGATAGCAGTAGAATGTAAGAGATGCATACTTGATCCACCCTAAGCACCTAGGCAACTTATGCACATAGAACCCTCCAGTCAAGACACACCCCAACATAATGATAGTAACTATTGTCGAAGCTCGTTTAGCATCCATTATAATTGCACCTAGAGCAAGCCCGAGCCCCTGAGCCACGAGCACGTACCCTATAATAACTCCCAAGGTTTGCACAAAGGACAACAGTTCCGGCCTTAAGCCAGTCATCCAATACACCAATGTAAGGAAAATTGTAGGAAGAATCAGTTCCATAGGCAGATCACCAGTGATTCGAGCGACAAAATACGAAGACAGCGAGTACATCCCTGAGGCACGTTCCTTAGCAAAGATTGACCGATCTTGAGGAAAGGCAAACACAGCATTGAAAGACGGAAAGACTCCCCAAAAAATCGAGATGAAGTAGAGGAGGCCAAGCCTATCTTGAATGTCTCGAAAATCCGAGTGCCACCACATGATCCCAGCTAAGAGTGCAGCAGCAATTACTTGTGACACCCTTAGGGAGTTGAACGATTCATGTCGTCGCTCTTTTAGGCTTCTTTGTAAGAGGATGCTAAATTGGTTGCACCATAACATAATGCTGCTTTTGATTGTTTGCTTTGTACCTCTTTTGCCAACAACTACTGCATTGTTAGTACAAGAATTTTTGTTGTTGCTAGTGTTATTTTCTAAGCATGCAGCTTTTACCCTTGGATCTAACTCAGTGTTGTATGCAGTGATAAGTGTTTGCTTTGTGTTCGGCTTTTCTCTTTCGTTCACTCCTTCAGATTGGTGACTAATTCCTGCATTATCATAAGTTTTCGAAATGTTAATTAATATGAAATCCAAGTGCTTAATTAATATCATGTACTTAATCATCGATCATAGATTTAATTGAACAAGCTAAGGTGCATATAGCAGAAATTAGACATATTCATGAATAAAAGATCAGGAATTATTATGTAGAATTAGACATAAACATAGAAGATGATAAAAAAACATACCAAGTTGTCCAAAATTTCTACAACTTAAATCTCAACCACATATATGATCAATTCAAAAGAGTTAAAAAACGATTTTGAGGCTAATTGCTAATAGTGCGTCCAACTCTGCTAATCCATAATATGTACGTATATTATTTGTGTGTTACTTGTTTTTATTATATTGATTAGAATTAACGTTATTTTAAATTTAAAGACTATATGATAAACGAAGATAGAAAACAGCTCGAATTATTTAATTATTGCTTTTAAATGTTGATGGTTAAGATAATCTTATGTTATACCAAAGTGCAAGTTGATTAGTATAAGACTATAAGGTAAGTGAACACTGATGAGTGTCACTAGCTAACAAAGTAGAACCAATAACAAAGCTGCGACTTAAAGGAGGCCAATGTTAGTGGACGATACAATAGTGGGACTCCATTTAAGCTTTTGGTGCTCACTCACTCAATCACTTTATAATCGAAGAAAAAAGGTTCTTTAATTTACGTTATTGTATACGTAAGCACCTTCAAAGTAACCCTACACGTGTCACAATCGGATTCGAACCTCCATGTTCATTCTTTAAATCTTCATAATAATAATTATAATGCTAAAGGATAAAAAAGTTAAAGAAAGGAACATGACAAGTATGAAAGCTAAAGTAGTAATCCATTGAAACATACTGCTCCCTCGGTTCGCTAATTTTCTTTACATATGTTTTTATTGAAATGTTTCATATTTTTCTTTAACAAACAATTTTATTAGGTTTATAATTTTTTTATTAGACCCCTACAACATCCACTATTAGTTGCAAATTGTTTTTCTTTCATCAATTATTACCCACCACTATTATTATATCATATATCAAAATGAGAGGGTGAATAGTGAACGACAAGAATAATAGGAAACGGAGAGACTACTATAATAGTGTGTAACATATAATGTTGCATTGTTGCTAATAAAGTTGTCATCAATTCTAGAATAGAAATAGATTATAGTCATATTTTTCACGTAATCCAGATAACAAAGGGTGTGTCGTCTAATTTATAAAACTTGATAAACCTGATCTAAAACTATTAAAGTGAACATTATTAGTACTATTATGCAACATGATTATATATAATCGATATAGTATAATCCAATATTATTTACTATATGGTTATGCTTCGGAATTAAATGATTAAGATGCTCAACATCAAAGTGGTGAAGGTATAAATGGTTTGTCAAAGCTACAAGGAAATTAGTAAAAAGATTTGAACGAACCCACGTGAGTCGCATAAACGAATTTTTTAATTCTTCACGCTTTTTATTATGATGGAGAGGCACCAAATGGAGAATAAATTTAACTTAAGTAAGTTCATTACATTGTATACTTCCATACACTCTGTATTATTTTAAGATGAATGTTCCATTAATGCCATACATGTAGAATAAAATGATTCTAAGCTCAAAGGCCCATATTGTAAAGAATTTCGTGTCCTAGAATATGTCTTAAAACATTTCAATATGTGTAATACTCTATTCACCATTCTCATAAAAATATTCGTTTGTGTTGTAACAAAAATATAATTTATTTTGAAAAACAAAATGAAAACGGATTCATAAAAAAAACGCGACTCAAGCCCCATATAGGAATTGTTAAATAAAATAATATAAGAAAACCGAGTTTGATGCTTATTATGAGAAAACTGGCCCTAGACAATAGCATTATTTCCAAAATCGATTATGTAATCGAATTTCCTAATGCAAACAAGAATAGTATTTGCAAATTGCGATATGAATAAAATGGGGGACCGAATGTACTAACTTTGCACTAACTAGATTCGCACCTTCAATGTTGAACAAATAATAGTTGTGAACTTGTGACAACTTCTCCAATCAATGTATCCTTTCTTATTCCATCTAGGAAAAGTTAAAAAAAAAAAAAAAAAAAAAAAAAAAAAAAAAAAAAAAAAAGGTCCAAAATATTGGGTGCTTTCCATAATGTAAGCATAAACTTAATGTGTATATGATCAATATGAAAAATGTTATATAAATGCAACCTCACGCACTAGATGTCGTCACAAAACATCAATCACTTCAATCTAATCCATATCTTCTTATGGTGTCTAATAAGGTGGTAATAGTGTGCATTAAAGGCCTCAGTATAATTGTAAATCATTGCTAATTTTTTTGTTATGACCTCACTCATCATTTAACAAGGCTATGATAGGGCATAACTCCGAGTCAAAAGATGATCACTATAACTAGAATTAAAGCGGCACATCTATATTTGGTGATCAAACTTTAATTATCAACCATTTTGAAAAATTTTATGTTTCAATTCGCTTTAACAATGATCCATTATAAAGTAATTGATCGTGTTGTGCATCAATTACACTAAATATTGTCTCACAACTTCAAACCTCGAGTATATAAAGTACATTGGTTATAAACACAAATAGTATATTAGTGTTGGACTCGACTGTTTTACGAAAATAAAAAACTTCACATATTTATAGTTCAAAACATATGTACCTATGTACTTGTCTATCAGTATGGCACTTGACAATTCTAAATGTGAGGTGTTCAAGACTTTTTTTTCAAGGCGAAGGTGATCTATACTTAGGGCTTGTTTACTTCTGCTGCAAACAGTTGAACTGAAAGTCTTTATTATATTTATTTAAAAAGAGCTGAGGTGAGTTAAACTGAACTAATTGGAGTTGAACTTAACTGAAATGATTGAAGTTGAGCCGAGCTAAACTAATTTTTAGATGAAGTAAAGTGGCCTTTAGACTCACCTAGTAATGTGCTAGCTACATGCCTACAAGCCCTACATGGCTACATGCAGCATCTTCAATATAATGATCATATTTTTCCTTTCCTTTTATGGTCGATGTCAAACTATCATAGTCGCCACTTGCCAACTCTAAAGGCAAAGTGCCAATAATATAATGGAAAGTTGGAAACTATATTTTCATCTTTTCTCGTAGAATATATAATTATAAATTACATGTATGTACGTCATCAAAATAGTTTGTAATATGTATGATTAAAAAAAATATTAGAAGAACAAAGATACATGGCTCCTTTTTCTTTTTGGAGGGGAAGATGCATGGCTCCCACTTAATAGTGATTAAGGAATTAAGACCTACGTTCGAAAATTTTGTCAAATCACATCTTATTCTAGCTTTATATAGGAGTACTATGTAATTAGCATACAAATTAAACTTTAAACGGTAAAGGGATTTTCAAAATTTTACTTTTCTTGGCACTATCAAAGGTGAACAATATCTTAGAAGATAATGAGATATCAAAATGAATAGAAGCTTAAAAGATACGAAAGTATGTAAACCATCTATGAAATCTAAATCAACTTATTATGGTGCACTTGTTAGATATAGAAGTTGAGACATATCCCCCACCTCAAAAGAAATGTTTTAAAGAGAAATGACTCGCATAATTTTGCCAGCTATAGTTGCCAAAAGAAAACACATCATATCACATATACACCAGTACGTTTTATCTTATACGGTGATAGATTAGGTTAAACTACACTATTTGATCCATAACTCTAGATGTAGCGCACATATCCTACACAATGAACATGTACACAAGTCTTGATGCAATGCATGCATGTGTAATGTGTTGATGGTATGTGTCATAAACATGCCACCATAAACATCTCGGACAGTTCTACTTTCTTTACACCTTTGTATGTAAGTATCACTTTCTTATATTAGTGTTAGATATTTCTTGATGACAAAATACAAAATAAAAATAAAAAATAGTAATTACCAACTAAATGTTTCTAGGGGGTGAAAAGGATAAGTCCTAGTGAAGACCATATATGATATGCCAAGAAGAAGAAAATTAAAGAATGGCTTCATGCTTTCATTTGTAAGTACATGAATAAAATATAATGTGTCACTATCATAGAGTGCATAGTATGGTGATTGAATTAATTAATGTGCATGGACTACAATGTATTGTTATGATTATAAGAAAACAATGGTTTGATAAAATAGACGGTCCATTTTCTCGGAAAAGCTGAAATTAAACTCTACCAATAAAATGATTCTAATTGCTAATCAGGCAACGGTGGCCCAATTCCGTTGACATTTTAGCAAAAGTTTGTTAGCTATCTTGGCTAGCTATCTAGCTTTATATTATTAAGGCTATATTTATCTCGTCTTATTTTTACTTATTTTCAGTAAAAATAAGTCCAGCTTAGCAAAAATATGTTTAAATTAGCAAAAATAAGTTCAGTTCAGCAAAAACAAGTTCAGATCAGCAAAAATAAGTTCAGTTCAGCAAAAATAAGTTCAAATAAGTAAAATTAAGTTCAGTCCAATAAAAATAAGTTCAGATCAGAAAAAATAAGTTGAGGAGAACAGGGCCTAAATTTATAATTCATAACTATATAGGGAGTATCATATATGCTAAATGCTAATATGCATAAAAGCACACTGTTGATTTTTTATTTTATTTTTCTCGCTTTTGATTGGAAGAACACTTTTCTTTTATTGATACGTGTCATTGAAGATAATTAGATTGCATACAATATATTTGTTTGATTATATAACAAAAAATTCTTTGCTTGAGATTTATTTATCTTACATATTATATTCAATATAGTACGTCTTTAAATGTTAAAGGTTGATGCATTGTTAAAAGATTCTCCAAATTAATAATATTTAGTTTAAGAAGCTTTGCAATTGGAATAATGGCCTTGATTAATCTTTAATCAACATTATCTTATCATATAAAAGCATTGAATTTTGTTGAAGTATGCCCACCGATAACATCAGCATCACACAATAGTATGATTTAATGTGCCGATGAGTTGTTTAAACAAATGTATGAAAAATAAAATTGGCGTAAAGTTTTTGGAGTATAGCTGGATTTTGTATTGTACCATTCGAATTAAAAAGCTTTTTCCGTTGACTGGTGACCACAGATTTTTTTTTTTTTTTTTTGTACAAACACTATAAAATTTCAATTTAACATTATATATTTAAATATAGAAATTTATGACAAAAACACATGTTTTATTTGAAATTAAAACCGCATTAAACGAAAGCTAAAAGATTATTTTTGTGTCCTATAATAGAATTGAACAAGATAAGATTGTAAAAACAATAACTTTCTTAACTTTATCCTAAAAAATATCCAAACAAAATTGTGAGAGAAACAAAAATGGTGATGACTTCTCCAATGACTGAAAAAAAAGGGCAAGACAAATAAAAAAAATTTCTACAAATTATTGCCTTACTTTTTTTTTTGGTTGTAGGTGAGTGGCTAAAGTAAGGCAAATAAAGGTAGGAAAAAAAAAAAAAANAAACAATGGTTTGATAAAATAGACGGTCCATTTTCTCGGAAAAGCTGAAATTAAACTCTACCAATAAAATGATTCTAATTGCTAATCAGGCAACGGTGGCCCAATTCCGTTGACATTTTAGCAAAAGTTTGTTAGCTATCTTGGCTAGCTATCTAGCTTTATATTATTAAGGCTATATTTATCTCGTCTTATTTTTACTTATTTTCAGTAAAAATAAGTCCAGCTTAGCAAAAATATGTTTAAATTAGCAAAAATAAGTTCAGTTCAGCAAAAACAAGTTCAGATCAGCAAAAATAAGTTCAGTTCAGCAAAAATAAGTTCAAATAAGTAAAATTAAGTTCAGTCCAATAAAAATAAGTTCAGATCAGAAAAAATAAGTTGAGGAGAACAGGGCCTAAATTTATAATTCATAACTATATAGGGAGTATCATATATGCTAAATGCTAATATGCATAAAAGCACACTGTTGATTTTTTATTTTATTTTTCTCGCTTTTGATTGGAAGAACACTTTTCTTTTATTGATACGTGTCATTGAAGATAATTAGATTGCATACAATATATTTGTTTGATTATATAACAAAAAATTCTTTGCTTGAGATTTATTTATCTTACATATTATATTCAATATAGTACGTCTTTAAATGTTAAAGGTTGATGCATTGTTAAAAGATTCTCCAAATTAATAATATTTAGTTTAAGAAGCTTTGCAATTGGAATAATGGCCTTGATTAATCTTTAATCAACATTATCTTATCATATAAAAGCATTGAATTTTGTTGAAGTATGCCCACCGATAACATCAGCATCACACAATAGTATGATTTAATGTGCCGATGAGTTGTTTAAACAAATGTATGAAAAATAAAATTGGCGTAAAGTTTTTGGAGTATAGCTGGATTTTGTATTGTACCATTCGAATTAAAAAGCTTTTTCCGTTGACTGGTGACCACAGATTTTTTTTTTTTTTTTTTGTACAAACACTATAAAATTTCAATTTAACATTATATATTTAAATATAGAAATTTATGACAAAAACACATGTTTTATTTGAAATTAAAACCGCATTAAACGAAAGCTAAAAGATTATTTTTGTGTCCTATAATAGAATTGAACAAGATAAGATTGTAAAAACAATAACTTTCTTAACTTTATCCTAAAAAATATCCAAACAAAATTGTGAGAGAAACAAAAATGGTGATGACTTCTCCAATGACTGAAAAAAAAGGGCAAGACAAATAAAAAAAATTTCTACAAATTATTGCCTTACTTTTTTTTTTGGTTGTAGGTGAGTGGCTAAAGTAAGGCAAATAAAGGTAGGAAAAAAAAAAAAAAGGAAGAGCAAAAAAAAAAAAAAAGGTTTTATATTATTTCAAAAAACTAAGTGGGATGAATATTATAAAAGAAGGCTAAGATGAAGCAAAGAGGACATGTGGCAAGAAAATTCATAAGTTTATTTGATTCTATTTTATCCAACTCAAAAGGAAAAGAAAAGAATTCAAAAGAAAAGAAAGGTACCAACTTTTCTTTTTTCATGTTCATTAAAAAAATTCAATGGAAAATAATTGCAATTGCAAATGCAAACTATCCTAACAAATTCAAGGACCTTGCATTGCTCATTTGCTCCCACCACCTCCAACATTGTCATTGTCTTTTCATTTTAGGGTTAATTTATTCACCAATATGTTATGTTTATGACAAAGTTTATGTGCAATGTGCCTACTAATAATGTCTCATTCATCCCTTTTTTGCCCATATCTCCTTGCTTTGCTTGTATATGTTGATAACTTCATCTATTATCTAGGGTTGTAAAGACGACTATTTTAAGAGTCATGAGTTTAGATAATACAGAGGTTGGCTAAGGGAAGAATAATAACAATTTCTATATAATATTGAAAAGTTTCTTATTATAGAGGTGCAATCTATTTTGGATAAGTTATTGATTTATTTTTGATTTGTAGTATACTAAGTAACTTTAAAGCAAAAGTGGTATATATATATGGGCAAATTCCACTTGCATACTTGCAAATCATGAATATAAATTGTTAGTTTGTTACCGTTCAACTAAGTAACTACTCATTATTGTTGTACTCCTAATCGATGTACTCAATTAGAGGTTTTCTTAAATTTTAAAAAATGGCTATCAAATGAAGGAATATAGTTATAACAACGAATCAATTGACCACTTTCTAAAAGTAGATCAACTAAATTTTTGGTTTTAAAATGCAACAATTATAGCACATGATCTAATTACAGAGTACTTCATATGATCTTTTAAAAAAGTCAACGAAAATATAAAATACTCCGTAATTGTTTTGACGGACCGGAGGAATAATATGGTTGGGAAATCTAATTAAATGTATAAAAATATTTGAGAGATATGATAAAAAAAAAATGGAATGATTATAGCTATGTAAGACTTAACAAGAATCATTGATTGAGGGAATTGGGCATTTATATCTTGGTGCCACAGTGCGCTTTCCCAACACTGAAAGCCGCAAACTAAGCTCTTCAACAGCTTATTTTGCGACGGCTCTCTTAGCCGCCTTAGCCATTTTTTTATAACTCTTGAGGGCAATTAGTTTTCATTAATAAAATGTATAGCTTACGTAGTTACATACTCCGATGTATTAGCTTTGTCTCATTTTGTTTAAGTTCTGATAATCGTTACTATATATATTAATTACATTTTGATCATCATTTAATTTGCACATCATATGTAGGCAAAAAAAATTTATATGATATTTTGTTTGACTCGTCTTTATTAATCTTATTAGAATATTAACTTTTTTACAATTTTGCCAAATACAAAATTAGAGTTATGAAAATTATAAGATTCGTATTAGCAAACATGTAAAATTGAAACATAAAGAATAAATAGAAATGAGGAGAATATTATTTTATTTTTTTTAGATTTTTTAATTATATTTAGATTATTTTGTGAAATAAAAAACAAAGAACAAAACACAACCAACAGAGTGAAACAAAGAAGCAAAATAAAAAATGGTCAAAGGTCTTTGATAACATTTGTACTCCTTTTTTGTCCTTTGTATGTATGGGAGTGAGCGAGTGTGGAAATATGGACTTCTTGCTCTTTAAAAAAAGGTCAACATCTATTAACTAAATGAACTTAAGTGTAATGAATGAGGTATATTCAATAGGCAGTTGTAACTTATGAGCTACGTTGCGATAGTAAAAGTAGGGTAGTAGCTAGTAGTTAGTTAGTTACATAAACACTTTCATCCTAAATTGAAACTTTAATTAATATACTCAGTCTATGGCATAGCAATTAAAGTAAAGTTTGACATGAAATATGTGATTCGAATATTTGTTCATAGATTAAAGTTTGAGCACTAACTGCTTGTCGTATCTTCCATCAAAAATAATATGAAGTAAAAGTGAAGAAAAAAAAGAATTTGTGTACTAATGTTTTATAATTTTTTTTTTAAAATTGGAATTTATCATATTTTTTCATGTTTTTCAAGAGCAAGTAATGAGTCAATCCTAAATTTTTTCAGAGACGAGAGAAAAACTTTAACCAAATAAGTTATATTTTAGTGTATCTAAACAGGGTGTGTCCAACTAAGCTAACAAATTAAACCTCATAATGGGTCAATTTGATTGAGTCTAAGAGCAAGGGAGTTGATAATGAGTCAACGGGCATGTCTTCAAAGTTTGACTAGTATAACATTTGAAGCCAAAAGTAAGAATTTCCTCACTGATGAATTGATTACTTTCAAATATAACGACTTAAGACATTAATTACACATCTAAACAATCATATAGATAGTTCAATGGTGGTTGTATTGAACGTACGATGATCCGACAAAAATAACAAGTCAACGCAACTATTTCTTCTTTCATACTTCGTACGATCCATCACTCTCATCTTAGCTAGCTATTATCACTGATCGTCCATTAGTGGTGTTACTTTCAAGAATTCGCTTCTTGGCAACTAGCTACTACGTACACTTGTTTAGGTTTGTTCTGTTTTTGTGTTTTAGAACTATCAACTTTGACTTGTATAATCACCAAATCCAACTACAAAGAAAAAAAACCTAGCTAATGTCGCACTAAAGCTTCGATCATTTCCTCTAAAGGGCTAAAATAGGTTTTGGAAAGGTAAGGAGAATGATATAGAATTGGACACTCTGCAGGAGTCTCTGATGGAATTTGATTCGATGACATAAAAGTTATGATGCCAAAATTAGATGGCTAGATCAAGTCTTGTTTGATAACTAGTTATGATCCCGCCGTCCGCAGAATAAAAGAGCGCATTATAGATGTATCCCTAACTATATTTATAATATGATAGTACAATTTTATAATACTACCTCCGTTTCCTATTAGTTGCAACAATTGAGTATTATTTGTAAGATATAAAATATTCAATCGTTGCAACTAATTAGAAACAGAGGTAGTATATAGTATGCATTCATGGAAACTTTGCTTGGCATCCACATTCTAATTAAATTGATTCAATAGATAAACCTTAACTCTATGATCGATCTATCAAATATCTAGCTAGATTTTTCAGGTTACTTTTATGCCCAATGACGATAATGTAAAGTTTTTATTCACTTATTGCATTAGCTGGGTAACACCTATTCAAAAGATGAGAGTAACGTCATTTGTTGTAAACGCTAATAAAAGTGCTTAATTAGTCACACCCTCTCATTATATGCTCTATGATCTTAATATATTCACCAAATTAGTTCAAAACCTAAAGCATAAAATCAGCATTTGAACATTTAAAGAGGGTGTTAAAAATTGACGTACCGTTAGCAAGATCAAGGAGAAAATCGGCAGGATTCATAGGAAAAGACGGTTGAAACCCAACTGATTGAAAATACGACATGGCTTCACTTCCTTTACCAAAATAAATGGACCTTCCATCACATAACACTAGAGTCGAATCGAACATTTGATAAACACGACTAGAAGGTTGATGGACCGATGTAATAACCGTTTTACCGCCTTTTCGAGCCAACCCTTGTAAGGTTAAGACCAACCTATGAGCCGCGGTTGAGTCTAAACCCGAAGTAGGCTCATCTAATATTAATAAACTCGGGTTCACTAACATCTCATGTGCGATACACACTCTTTTTCTTTCCCCTCCAGAGACACCACGTATGAAGGTGTTACCAATTATGGTGTCCCCACACTTGCGCAATCCTAGCTCCCCCATCACGGAATCAACTACGTTCATCTTGTCGGATTTCGTGAGGGTGTTTGGTAAGCGTAGGAGTGCGCAGTAGAGTAGTGTTTCCTTTACGGTTAAGTGTGGGTAGAGTACGTCATCTTGGGTTACAAATCCGGTGCGTTTTTGTGTTTGTTTCGTGAGTTTTTTGTCGTTTGACAGGATTGTTCCATTAAATGATTGTCCACGTAGTCTTCCTGCTAGTGCATTTAGGAGCGTTGATTTCCCGCTCCCTGAGGGTCCTAGAACGGCTAGGATTTCTCCTGGGCTAGCCATTCCGGTTATTCCATTTAGGATCGTTCTCTCTTCGATTGCCATCGGTGGTAACTCGCTAGATGATGACGACGATTTGGCGCTCCCGCCACAGATTAAGCGTTTCATGCTGCTTCCGCTACTAGTTTGGTCCACCTTCACTTTGTAGCCTATGTCTACAAACTGCATACAAAAGATAGGAGAATTTTTTTAGATATTTTGTATAGCTAATTTCTGACTAGGAACAATAAAGAATTTCCTAAATGAGCCTGAAAGGTAATACATACACATCACAATATAGGTATATAGGTGTTTTAACTCGTGTCGTATCGTATACAAACTCTCAAACTTAATCACCAGCTGAGAGGTCCGATACATTTAAAAGAGCTCTTGAGCTACTATCATGACAATTTTAATTAATAAGATTGATTCATCATTAGACTCATTGTACTGTTAATCAATAACAGACTGACAAAACTTAATTCATAAATATTTTAAAAATTCAACTTAATGTTTCAAACAATGTCACCATACATGATTTTAAAAAGTCACTTTTAAAACCTATTTCTAGCACGACTGCAGTTGCGATCCATAGAGATAGTTCATCTCACAACGGACCTATCCCTATGGACCCGCTAGCATGGTGTACAAAGACAAATTGAACATATATGGTTGTAAGTCGGTATTTTACTAAGCTAAGTGCAACAAAGTCATACACAAGTCAATAAGAAATTGACAATATAGGGAAGATATAGGAAGGAAGAAAGTAAATAAATATTACTCATACAAGAGTATACAATAAGGTGGGTAGTAAGTTCATATAATCATATACCTTGAGAGTGATAGGAAATGAAGAACATAATATAGATTGTGATTGAGTTTGTAAATCATGGCATTGCATATTGCCATTATTTTGATTTGGGGGTTTTGAATCATCAAATAATGACATTTTTTTTTTTGATGAATTCAATAATTTTAGAGAAAGGAATTTGGAGTAGTATACTCAAGTATAGTTTGTTGTAGGGAAAGAATTTTGAGAGAAATTATAAGAGTTTTTTAAAGAAAAGAAGTTTGTGAAGTGGGGAGGTTAGGGGATGGAGAGAAGTGAGGAAATGAGTAAGAGGGTCTATTTATTTAAAAATTTTGGGGTGGTGGGGTCAATAATAACAGTAGTAAAGGTGATTTTAGTAAAGGTGATTAAAATATAAAAATAAAATTTGAATTAATTAAAGTTACTCAGTAAAAAAATATATACTTCCTCTGTTTTTAGTTACTTGCTATATTGGATCAAAATATGTGAGAGCTTTTTGATCCGTATATAGCAAGTAAAAAAAGACGGAAAGAGTATATATATATTCAAGTCATGAAAATGGAAAAAATAAAGGAGAAAGATGATGGGTGCCACGTCATTAGAGGGGGAAACCCCACCGATGCGAAATGCAACGTGGATGCTCCACGTGCCAGCTCGGTTTTGTTTCTAAAAGTGTTGGTGGGGCCCTTTTACTTTTCTCTGAGGCAACTGCCCAATTGAGCGCCGTTCATAGGTAAATATCTCTAATTCAACTACTGAAGAATCATTTTACTCTAATTAGGTTTAGTGTACGGACATATTTAACTTTCATAATCTTAGGGCATCTATAAATCTTAGGGGTTTGTCCATGTGGAATATTATTTTTACACAAATTTGTTACTGGACAAACTTTTGGTCATTAATAATTTAAAATTTTCAAAGGTTTATAGATAGAGTTTATTTTAACAAATATTTCATTATTTCGCCGCATTATTCAATACACAATCAAAATATATCTTATACAAATTTATCACTCACTAATTTCAAACTCATCTCAACTTTCAAAACTCACCTCACTAACAACAAGAAGTTTGTTTTCCAAACCTCAAAATACCCTTTAGAAACTTCTTGTTGTGGATGTCCTTAACAAACTTGGACATTTTTAAAATTTTTGGGGTTGGAGGAAAGATTCATTGAATTCTATATGTAAACATTAATGCTTACGAATTATATACGAAGGATTGTTGTCCTAGTTCACGGTAATCTAATAATGGCTAAACAATTAGGGTTAAGTTAATAAAACTTCTATTGAATAAGGTCAGGATTATTATATGGACAAAATAATCACCATGTATCGATTAGCTTTTTAAAAAATGAATAAACTGTGAGAAAAATAATTACAATATATATTTTTGTGAGGAAAAATGATTAGGTTCACAACGTATGCATATTTTGCATTAATGCCTCTTTTTTTTTTTCTTAATATATATCGACTTGATCACCCATTAAGGACCCTCCATTGACCCACATTCTACAATGACCCAAAAAGCTGACAACCCCTTATGGTGACTTGCTTAAAATATGACTTGTATCGAACCTAAATTGCCCAATAATCAGAAGGTCCTAACTAAGTGAGATTATATTGGGTATGTTTCTCTTGGACTAGAGTAAATAAGTTTCAATAATGTCCCATAAATTCCTATTCTTTCTATAACTTTCAATAAATTTTCCCATTCCAAATAGTTCCAATAACATCAAATAAGAGATTTATCAATTCTAATAAGTTCAAATCAACTCTTATTCGTTTCAATAAGTTTGTTTTTTATCCATTCCAATAAGTTCTAATAATCCATTTCAATAGTAAGTTTCTAGAAATACAGTTACTATCCGTTCCAATAAGTTTAGCTTCTAATTTTAATTTCTATCCTTTCCAATAAGTTCCTTAAACCTCTAATAAGTTATAATTCATTCGAATAAATTTTGATAAGTTCGATTCATATTAGCTCTCATCTTAACAAACCTTTATATCATTATTTTGATATAATAGCGAGTATTTTTGAATTTGTTGTACTCCGTGATATATAATTGTAGGCTTGTAGCTTTGTGTGAGCTGAGATGGTATACATGTATGAATGGAATTTAATTTTGTTTTATTGTATTTGTAGCTAGAACTAGTTTTTTGGCCGGACAACGTCTAATATACAAGACTGATCAACATTGTGCAATACATGAAAATATAATTTTATAATTTGTAAAAACACACAATTTTAGTACAATGTACAGTTCATTACTATCTTAACTATTATTCTCTGTGTGGTATCCCAGCTACTGTAGAAGGTGTTAAAATCAATCTGACAACTCTCATAGATGGGAACCCATACGGCCCATAATACATAATTTTTCCGGCTAAACCTACAACAAAGGAGAGAATAATCACAAGTCCATCGGAACTCTATCATAAAATCAATTGCTAATATGAGGAGTAACCCTCTAAGCAATTATCTTCCTTCTCATTTTTTAATGTAAGATTTACATATGGATTTATTTTTTTTTAATATGAATTTTTCATTAACTTCACCTTCTTTAATTTAGATATGAGAATCGTCAATGTAGCTAATATTTTGAGATCAGAGTATTTATGGGCCCGAGAAAGGCTCAAGGAGTATTAATGTAAATTATCTAGTAAAGGATATAGTCCATAATTAGAGTGGTTTTTGGAGGTCGATCTAGAAACTGAGCTTGACTTTTAAATGATTACTTTATTTTGGTGTCTCCAAATGCAAGGATACCCCTCATTCAGAGACAAGAAAATAATGAGTTTAGAAGTTGTGGCCCTAGGTAATTCCTAAAAATATTGAAGCTAGCTTTATTAATATGTTATATCTATCGTTTTAAGTATACTACTGCTTTAATATAATTAAGGGTAGATTCACTTGATTCCCTTATAAATACAAACATGCGAGGTCATGTATCACGTTAGTGTTGGTAAGACTACACCCCATGTGCCCTATTTTTAACCAACAATAACAATCAGCTTTTGCGAATTCAAGTGAACGATCATATCTTTGGCTATATATATATATATAAATGCCTATATATGGCTGCAAATAGCGGTTACTGATCATATCTTTGATTCATATAAGCATTTATTTATAGCCACCTTAGCGAGCATGATTCCCCCCTTATGTCCAAAGATAAGTATGTGTACGTGGTACGGAAAATAATTAATGTTTGAATGTATTAAAGAGTTGGCTACAAAAAAAAAATATAAGATCAGTGCATAATATAGTATACACGTTTTAGAATCATAAATAATATAGAATATATATGTCGTTGACAAATGCATGATTATATATTTATAAAAGCTAAGAAATACAAACACTTAATTATTAGAATAATTACTAAATCATTATCTGATCTAGTCGATCAGATAAATCAAAATTGAGACCTTCAAGGCTTCAAGTGCAGGAGGAATGGGGTATCGCCATATCTAGCTAGCTAGTCATATCGTTTCGATCTTTTCCATAATATTCTTAGTTCTTAACTATTCAATCCATGTAAGTGTTGGTTCTTAGCTATTGGATAATGTATGCATGCATGAATGATTGCACACGAACAACCAGTTACAAAATTGATCTACATCATAGTCCTTTATAACATATTTTTAATCGTATACTCATTATTCGACTATTGTGTTCATTAACCAGGTCTATTTATTAATACTTACTTTCGCCAAATGACAAAAAATTAGAATTGTGTCATATGTACACGTGAGTCACACCAAGTCACCAACCCTCTTCAAGTCATCCAAAATCAGACGAAATTACACTATGTTACATGCTTCCATTTCCTATATATATATATAGTACCAATGCCACACATTGTTGCCGCATACTTGGGTGTCGTGCAGCGCATTCTTGCTACTTTCTTTGTTGACTCTTCCTCTCATCGTATAGTAGAGTAGTATTGTTGTTATTGTGCTATTCTCTTTCTTTTGGATTCTAAAGAAGAACATAAAAGAAAAGAAAAGAAAAGCAGAATTTGAGAAAGACAATAATATTGTGAGGAGGAAAGCAAAGGCTAATATATAAAAAATGAAAGTGAAGAAATCAAATAAAAGGGCTATCTTCTAATTAGAACCACAAAACTAAAACAACTAAGGCTTTATTATTGTCTCTAGAGAACTTTTTTGTAATCAAACTTCATCTTTAATTTGATCTTCTTTCCTTTTCTTGAAGGATTACCAAGAGTTGCAAATCTTTTTTTTTTTTTTTGAATTGGTATCACCTAACCTAAAATGTTAAACACCACTAGGCTATAAACATTACTAGTAGTGTCTAGTTTGTATTGAGTCGCTTAAATATACTCCATGCAATTCAATATAATATAGTTCTTTAATTTTGAACCAAAATTATTATTTCGGAAATATTAGGTTTTTTAATGACTATTTTTCGTGGTATATATGAAGAATTGCCTTATGAGAACAAAGCCTCAAATTACTCCACTAGACCTAGCTTTTCCCTCAAACCGGAGAAGTGTTATCAATCTGTATCACTACCTATGTACCATAGTCATTAATCGTTTGCTAATTTAAGTTGCTACGTCAAAGAAGAGAATTAATGTTAGGACTTGAAACTATGAATGTGTGTGATCACAAATTCACAATAATGCGTGGTTAAAACATGGTTTTCATGCATGTTTCAACATTTTTATTTATTTTTGACATATAGTGAGAAAATGAGCATATAATAAACAAGAAAATCTACGCAAGTAAATTCTTTGGTTAGAGAATAGAGATTCATTTTACGTCGTTGTTACTCTGTGTAATTGAAAAAAAAAAAAAGAGGAACACAAAAGTTTCAACAACAAACAAACAAAAAGTAAGTAATTAGCTAGATGGAAATATCATTCCTGTTAAATGCTTTATCAAAATTGGCTTCTTTAAAACCATGTTCAATTGGATAAAACTAACTAAAAACGTGAAGTAACGACATTTCTTAGACAAGAGAGTTTTATTTTCCACACTAATAAACTTTTAAGAAGAGAATGGCGTGTTAAAGTTAAATTTTTATATCACCCTTCAAAGTTTGATCATTTGGTTGACCCACATATCTAATTTCGAATTAGATATACAACAACTATCGGATCAAATTCGGATCACATGTACTTTCTAAATTTTCGAATATATGAAAACACGTTTTTTGGATCGGCCAGATCACATATCAGATCATTCGAATTTCAGATCGAATCATTCAGATTAAGTTGGATTATTCTGTTGCATTTATAGTAGTTATATATGGTTCCATTTTCTAATTAGACTTGTTTTAATAAAATAATTTTGAATCATCGAATATCCAGTTATCTGGTAGGACATATTTTGGATATCTCGGATTTGATATTCGACTTTATTCACTTTAAATACATATCACATTTTAGGTGATCCAAAAAGGTTAGATATATGACTTTTCAAATCGTAACAATCCGATTGAGCACCCCTACTCTAAATTATTCAACCTTAAATTAAATTCAGATAGGTTTTCAAACAAATGCTTCAATAATCTAGTTTTATAAACTATTCATAGAAACCTAATTAATTATTGATTTTGATTGATGCCCTAGATTATACCCGTATATACTATAAATAGCGCGCATAAAATATGATAATGTTGCAAGTTTTTATTTCTTGTGTATATAAGTATTGATTAAAATCAAACTAGTTGTTTGCCGTAAATTTTGAACATAACCGCTTGGCGCCGGTTAGCCCCAATATGTGAAGTGAATGTCACGATGTGGCCGGGTTGGAGGTTTAGTCCGAAGGGATTAGAAACAAGCTAAGGCCAGTGACGTACATGTGCTGATTATCATGTAGTCAATTGACCTTTTGTTTTAAATTTTTGATAACCTAAAGCTAATGAATGTCTTGAGTTCATTCATTAAGGTCGTAACTGAAAGGGGAGGCATTGAGGTAATGCAAACAATAATAACACCAAATTAAACATGTGATATGCATTATGGATTTCTTTTTTTTTCTTCTTTCGAGGAAAACTAGATAAAGTACTTTTTTTGGTGATTGGAGTTAAAAGGGCTAGTAAAGAAATTCAATTTTAGGATCTCCTAATACCAAAAGAGAAAGTTTAACCATTTGAGCAATCTCTCACCCTTAACTAAACACTTAATGATAAAAGTATATATCGAATAAAGAAACTCCTAATTTTTAACTATTAGTTGCAAATTTCACATCTAACAAGTTAATATAGTAATTATATATAACTTTAAGGCCTAATATATGAGATGTATACAAATACAAATGGTACATGTGCATTGTATTTGCATACATGTACCGTTCGTGCCGTTCAGATCATAGTAATCTTTATTTACTATATTGCCTTGTTAGATGCAAATTTCGCATCTAATAGTTAGAAACTAGGTATGCTTCGATAGAATATTATATGAACCGATCCAATCAAACCTCACCAAGATATGTAAGAGGTTAAGACCCTACACACTAACCATGCATCACCATTGATCACCACCACCTATAAGCTACTTAATTATATAATACTTCGTATGAAAGCTATAATACTTCCCGTATTAATTAAGGTTTTAAAACCGGGAAAAAAGGTAGTAATTGTTTACCGTACTGTTTAATTTAGGTTTCGTTTGATAGAGTGTAAAATATTTTCAGATAAAAACATTTTTTCATGAAAAACCTTTTACATTGGAAAACTCATTTTCGTGAAGAATGTCCGTTGTTTGATTGCATTTAAAATGATTTTACATTTTAAGCATTTTTAATTGTGATTGGTTAGATGGAAAATCAATTACTCAAATAATTGTGAGGGAAAATATTTTCCTAAGGGTTTGTTTGGTAGGGTGTAAATAAAATATTTTCCCTAAAAATTGTTTTTCCATTTTACATTGTTTGGTTTGAAGTAGAATATTAAAATTTAAAATTTGGAATGGAAAATCATTTTCCATCCGATTAAATATATTTTTCCACAAATTGGGAGGAAAATATTTTGCACCACACTATGTGCATGTTTACTTCAATTTAAAATCACCCAAATTGAAAGCAAAACATCCATTTTACATTATTTCGTTTGAAGTAAAATATTAAATAGTAAAAGATTTTTCATTGAAAACTATTTTCATCTGAAAATGTTTTACAATCTATGAAACAAGAGCCAAGAGACTTGATTGAAGTTCTTGTTGGTAAATCTAAAATCTAATTACTACCAGGATGTTATGGTTAACTGACAGTAATTATTAGTGGATTATATTCCTTGTATAGTAAATTACAAGAAAATTTTGTATTTTTTCATGTCATGGGTAAGAGTCAATGCTTGAATGTCACTAGTTAGTGTCGGATTTATATGTAATCATGGCCCCATAATCCCATACCACATGCTGCTGTTTATGTTTTACTTTTGTGTAAGTCAAATTTTAATTAATCATAGGTAAATGTCAAATTATATAATTAGGTATTCACAATAACGGTTGATGTTCAATAATTAATTCAGTAAAATGATTAGATGAGCATAATAATAAGCTAACTTATGAGTATGTGGTTTAGGAAATAGAGTGCATTTTTGACAAACGAAGTATAGTTGGTGATCAATGAAATCATAACAAAAGCAACACTATCAAAATTCCAACATAAAAGTGTTGACAAATACAATTGCTTTAAGTGTATCATTTAACAAGAAATATAAATTTAAATCATAAACCATTTCGATCATTTTAGTTTCATCACTAGTGTGTTGTTGTAATGATACTACATTTTACATGGCTATATTGCACACTGCGTGTAAAATGTAGCATTTTTGGTTATATTGCATTATGTTATTGGTAATCTATGATCATATATAACAATGGTACATTACATACAATTTGAGTAGCATATATATATTCTAGATTTCTAGAGCCATATTTCATTGGGGAATTACTAGCGTCTCACTGTAAGATGCTAGTAACTCATCTCACAGGGGTAATTACGACATTTCCCCATTCAATACATACACAACAGGGGCTGTTCACAATCAAAATACAACCCCACAATTTTCAGTTATTTGCAAGAATGCCACTGTGAGATGTGAGACTGCCATCTCACAGTGAGATATGGGAAATGCCCCCTATTTTATTATACTTCACGATATTAGAAATATAATCAAATTTATGTTCAGAAAATAAAAGTGCAAAATATTCAGAAACAACGTCATATCGTTGAAAACAACAAGCTAAGGTTATGACGAATTAAGCAAGTAAATAGAAGATAGATCATCGAGTGATGTAAATGCTCCACCTAATTAATACTAATTCCATCCATAATCTTCATAGTTAGATATGAACCCTAGCTATATTATTAGAATAGTAATCATCACTTAGAGGAATAACCGAATAAACTAGTAAAATATACTGATCGAACATGCATGATCTAATGTGTATATATAAGTGGACTATTAGCTAACATTAAAGAATAGAGGTGCGTTAATCTTTAAACCAAGTGTCAATCAAAAAATCAAAACTAGCGTCTCTAAGCTTCCCAGTTCCCACCGCCCATCCCTTCATCTATCATGGAGTGCGTGCTAGCTTTAAGCAAGCAACTTCATATCTTACAGTTAACACGCACAATTATATTTACTCCACACACCCAAAAAGAATTTTGATTTCATTTTTAACTTATATTATAGGACCACCAACAAGAGTTGTCTCAAGTGATAAGCAATTTAATGTCGATTAATTAAAGGAGGTCTCGAGTTTAAGCCTTACCGAATACAAAAGTCTCTTGTTAGGATACTCACCCACCATAAGTTACGTGTGCAACCCTTTCAGATGAATTCTATAACTTCATTCCGTATAACTTATTAATGTATTTGAACTTAACTAAATATTTTTTTTAAAAAAAATTTATATACTTTCACTTTTCATTTTGAATTGCGAGAAGTGATTTAACTTACTGGACTTATTTCAATATCTCTAAATTAACTTAGTCAAGGAGCATATGCATGCTGTTTTTTGAAATGAGTCATTTATCATATCGATCACATATTATATCTCTAACAATACCGGATGACTATAATCAACTATCATTATACAACATGCTTATGTTACTATGTTAAATGATAGGATGACTATAGTAATCACCGAAAGAACTCTAATCGTACTATAGACACTCATCAAAGTCTTCATTTTATAATTTACATTATAATATATAATAGTAGTTTGATGCTAATTAGAAAAATACTTGTTTAACATAGCATTATACTTAATGTCGGATGATCAAGAATTGATTCACAAGTAATTACTACTAATTAGCTAATCTTTAAATTGTCCCTTCCAAAATCTAGGCATTAGTTAGTGGAGAGGCTGCTGGCATTGACGAAAACTATGATGTGCTTAAGGCAAACTAAACAACGACTGACGTGTGGCAAAGGAAGTGGCATAAGCATGGCTAAGTGAGAGGCCACAATTAATCAAATAATCCTTCAAAATTTTGCACCCTCCCATTTCTTCCAAATTCTTAGGTACGGTCCACCCTAATACCCAAATAATCAAGTTTAATTTAAAGTATGGAATATATATTAAATGTTGGTTAAGTTTGAATTGGTGGTCATTCGTTGGACTTTCGATGTCTTGTTGATGGTTGAAGTGAATAATACCAAATATTTTAGACGAGACGTAATAGAAGTCCATGAAAAATAAAAATTATAAATTAATTCATAAACACTTATATACTTAGTTGAAAAATAAAAATTATAAATCAATTCATAAACACTTATATACTTAGTTAAGTTATTTCTCGATTACTTGTTTCTTTTGAACAAGATTATATATGATCACTTAATTGGTAAAACCGAATCGCAGAATCTAACCAATTTAACAAATCAATTGATTATATAGATTCAAAACATATTTCTCCAACTTTTAATATATTATGTCTAATTAATCTAGATTTCTATTTGTATCATCATGCATGTTACATAGCATTAAATTAAAATTCATAATCTACCTCCTTTTCCCTATTTTAAAAGGCTAACAAGCTAAGTGTTATGTTTGTGAAACAGTCTTATTAAATTAGCAAATACTTTATAGACTTTATAGTGTCTTATTTCAACTTATACAATCCTATACTCATATACATCATCACTCTTATCAAATTACGTCTCCTTTTGAAAAACAAAAGGATTTATGAGTAAACATCTATAGTTAGGGCCTCTTTACTTCACCTTAAAATCAGTTTAGTTCAGCTCCAATTAGTTCAGTTCAGTTCAGCTCAGCTCTTCTCTAATTTTGCTACTCATTAATCCTTCATAAAAAACTTTCAGTTCAGCTGTTTTCATCTAAAGTAAACAGACCTTTATTATGATGTTTTAAGGTCCAATAGGTTTATTTTATTATTACACATTTCCTCGGTTTATGATGTTTTATTTTGTTTCTTATACTTGTGGAAAAAAAAAGTAAAATAAATACTACCACTGTTTCCTATTAATTGCAACAGTTGAATTTTTTACATCTCACAAATAATATTCAAGCGTTGCGATAAATAAGAAACGAATGTAGTAAATAAACCATTTTAGAGTAGGCTAATAAATTATTTTGGATGTTGGGCCAATCAGTTAATTCACATTAGACTAGACTATAAATCCCTCCAGGCCAAACCTTCAAAACCAAGCAAAATGGGAGTATTGGCCCAATCAACTCAACTGTCAACACTACCAGCTGAATTAATTGAACGGCCCAAAATTAAAACAAATAAAGTGTTAGCCTCAGATTTGTTAAGTAGCCCAGTATTATTATATATATATTTTTTTTTGGTGATGGACTAGAAGCCCAGTATTAGTTAAATGGGCCTTTTAATAAAACATTACAACCTTCTTCACTAGTCTGTTTAAGTTGTTTACTTTGTACCAATACTTTTTTAAGTTTATTTTATTTTAATTCAATCCATTTTGGTAGCTGGGATTTACTTGATTTTTTTTTTATTTTTATTTTTAACTTCCTAAATCCACAGAGGGTCCATTTGATAGGTTGTGAATTGTTTTCACTGAAAACTGTTTTCCCATTAAGATGTAAAATTTCAACCATAGATTAAGTTACCGACTAGCAATTTCGTTTACAAATTCACAAAGATTTTTGTTTTTTCTCAAATTTAAATGTCCAACAAAACAAGCACTAGTAGTCAGGGTCATATCAGAGAGGGTTTAAGGAGCCCTACCGCACAGGTCCCTCAAATTTTATATTATCTTTAATATTGTTGTCTACAATATATAATATCTAAATATTAATAATATAAGTGCCTAATTTATTTATATATAGAATAGAGCCCCTAAAATTTTTGCCACGATCCTGATAGGTCCATACAATGGTATAAGTCCAACAACGTTCCATCCTGATAATTAGAAACCCATCAATACAAGCCAACTTAATTCTCTCTTCTTCTCTAAAGTGACATCCTAATTCCGTGTAGGCTATTTTCTCAAGATCATGATATGGTACAAAGTATAATTGTATAATGTTTCACATATCACAAGCAAAGATAAATAAAGCATGTAATAAAATGATCGATAAAGTTCAGAGAGAAAGTCGATCGAAAGCTCAATAATCACATGCAAGAATGCACGTGAATTAAGATGAAACTATTCTTTACCTTAGCTTTAACCAGCTTCCTATTTATATCTACATGTGAATATTGGCCCTTTGGCCTCTAGTGACTTTGGGTATATTCTTAAATTATTATTGATATTTAAACCTAGGTTTTAACTAATTTTATACCATTGTATGGATCAATCTCTCTTCTTAACTCGGATTTTTTGGCCCAATAAATCTGTCATTTAGTTTGCTAAGGCTCGAAATTTATTGTTGATAGAGAATATTCATTAATTATATATTTACAAGGATAATATCTCATGTAAAATAATTTTATAAATAGATTGTTGTTCGGCCGGGTATTGAATATGAATATATTGTATGCAAAATAGCATGCTACTAACCTTTATTGAGCTTAAAGAATATATTTTACCACAAATATTTCGATGAATTATGGGTAGCTTAACTGAAAAACCTGTTGTTGACGACATAATGAACTCGAGTTCGATTATTCTTAGACTCATTTTTTACGTGAGATAACGTATATCTGCATAATGCCATGTGGAAACACAATCAACGCCAACATGAAAGTGCCACATGACATAGTTGATATAAGTACACTACTACACTCTAATGGTCTAATTGCATTTTAGGGTAATAGAGTAGTTCTACAATAGCATCCTCAATTTCCGTATATATTTATGGGTCAAGGAGATCTTTATATGGCCTAAGTAAAAATTAATTAATTAAGGTACACGAGGTGACTTGTAACTGCATAAAACGTACAAGAGGAAGTTACACAGTGATGTTCAAAATCAAAATATCACCGACGGATGAATAATTATTTCAAAGCATACAATAATATCACTATTATTCTCTTGTCAAAATAATATATATATATATATATGTATATCAGTAATATCACTATTATTCTGTTGAAAAGTGGTATTAAAACTAAGACGTGAGGTTATTATGAACCTTCACATCAAATCTTATCATAAATGCTTCTAAGTGGCTGATATCCTCTATCCCATATTTTGTCTACAAATCTGCACATTTAATTAATCTTCACCAAATAATATTTTGTAATATTCTTTAAAAAAATTTTTTTGGTTATACTAGACTATACATATTCCCATTGCATCTTTTTGTTTTGATCATATGAAACAGGACTTTATTGTATAAATTCAATTCTGTCAAATATTTCACCCGTACGAAGCTGTACATGAAATAAATTCTTATTACGGAGTAATATATCTCAAGCAAATGCCTAATCAAATAATTGAAGAAGTCTGAGAATTGACATGCGTAGTATTACTCATTGTGATCATTTGCATGAGAGTTTGTTGGGCTTCAGTTTTCAAAGTATATGAGGGTAGGTTCGTTGTTTCTTTGGATGCAACATGACACTCTTCATACCTAACATTAAATGTCTAAAAATTCTACTTATATACGAAGTTCATAGTTCAAAACTCTAATTTTACTAATTTCATGGTACAAGCAAGTAATTATATATATATATAAGAGCTTTGAATGAGAAAAACAATAGTTCGAAATGACATTTCATATTCGAAGTAATTTAATAATCATTGATCAATATGGTGTTATAATCCACCGATCAAATTCTTCAAGCTCTTGAAATACATCATTATTAACCAATCAAAATAAGTGGCATAACATGTATACGTAGCAGTAGTCTGCCTATAATAATAATAGATGGATATAATAATAATAATAACAAGTGGCATAACATGTATACGTAGCAATACGTAGTCTACGTATAATAATAATAATAATAATAATAATAATAATAATAATAATAATAATAATAGATGGATATAGGATAGTAGTATATTTAAAATGGATAGTGATGTCGTAGAATAATATCACCCTTGCTTCCTCAGTAGTTCCTCTATTGTAAATGAGAGAGGAAGTAAAAGCATTTTATGACACCATATATTAATTCAATTATCGGTGATCACACCGCCAAAATGAATGTCCATCTGATTTTGCCTTAATAAGTCGCTTTCCTTCTTTCACCCTATCCCTCTTTCACCATACCTTTTGCTTGTCAATTATTAATGACGTTGTGGTAGTTATGTATTAAATTTGAACAACAGTAATATTGTACGTTTCATAGTACCAGTATACATGTTGCTATATGTGTTTTCATCCANTGAGGTTATTATGAACCTTCACATCAAATCTTATCATAAATGCTTCTAAGTGGCTGATATCCTCTATCCCATATTTTGTCTACAAATCTGCACATTTAATTAATCTTCACCAAATAATATTTTGTAATATTCTTTAAAAAAATTTTTTTGGTTATACTAGACTATACATATTCCCATTGCATCTTTTTGTTTTGATCATATGAAACAGGACTTTATTGTATAAATTCAATTCTGTCAAATATTTCACCCGTACGAAGCTGTACATGAAATAAATTCTTATTACGGAGTAATATATCTCAAGCAAATGCCTAATCAAATAATTGAAGAAGTCTGAGAATTGACATGCGTAGTATTACTCATTGTGATCATTTGCATGAGAGTTTGTTGGGCTTCAGTTTTCAAAGTATATGAGGGTAGGTTCGTTGTTTCTTTGGATGCAACATGACACTCTTCATACCTAACATTAAATGTCTAAAAATTCTACTTATATACGAAGTTCATAGTTCAAAACTCTAATTTTACTAATTTCATGGTACAAGCAAGTAATTATATATATATATAAGAGCTTTGAATGAGAAAAACAATAGTTCGAAATGACATTTCATATTCGAAGTAATTTAATAATCATTGATCAATATGGTGTTATAATCCACCGATCAAATTCTTCAAGCTCTTGAAATACATCATTATTAACCAATCAAAATAAGTGGCATAACATGTATACGTAGCAGTAGTCTGCCTATAATAATAATAGATGGATATAATAATAATAATAACAAGTGGCATAACATGTATACGTAGCAATACGTAGTCTACGTATAATAATAATAATAATAATAATAATAATAATAATAATAATAATAATAATAGATGGATATAGGATAGTAGTATATTTAAAATGGATAGTGATGTCGTAGAATAATATCACCCTTGCTTCCTCAGTAGTTCCTCTATTGTAAATGAGAGAGGAAGTAAAAGCATTTTATGACACCATATATTAATTCAATTATCGGTGATCACACCGCCAAAATGAATGTCCATCTGATTTTGCCTTAATAAGTCGCTTTCCTTCTTTCACCCTATCCCTCTTTCACCATACCTTTTGCTTGTCAATTATTAATGACGTTGTGGTAGTTATGTATTAAATTTGAACAACAGTAATATTGTACGTTTCATAGTACCAGTATACATGTTGCTATATGTGTTTTCATCCATGTATTCTCGTTAATCACTTTCAATTCCAATCATATTGGGAAAACTATGAACGTTCCAATCACTATTAAGTACTAACCTACTGTTTTCTTTAATTTGATTGTTAAGTGTCATATGTGGTTTTTAATTGAAAGAAAATTGATTTCTACTTTAACCAAATAATAAAAACGGCTTAAAATTTAAAGTTTTACCTGCAACTAAATAATATAATACTTTTATGAAAAGGAGTTTTTCAATGTAAAATGTTTTACGCTGTATCAAACAGAGTGTAGAAGTAGATTTGTTATATATATAGACTTCTTTTGTAATATGAGGTAATTCCGTTGTCATATACTAATATAATTACAAAACAGACATGTAATAAACTTGAAATCTCTTATTGTTTAATGATAAAGTTCTTATATTATGGATCCAAATGTAGCTATGCAAGCTTAGTATGTAAGGGCATTTAATTTAAATAGAATAATAGAATTCAAAACTTGAAGGATAACTCAAGTACATCCAAATACAAAAAGAAATTTCCAAAAGTATAAAGAGCGAAGTGCTACGTATTATTTTTGGATCATAAGGAATACAGGTAGTATGCTTGACTTTCAAGCTTTTGGTTTATTGAATGTTTGTTTATTTCCTTGATTGAAACTCATAAACATAATGACTTTTTTTGCAACCAAAAAGGTGTCAAAAAAAAAAAAAAAACATAATGACATATTCACCCTTGAGTCCTTGAACATTTACAAATCATAAACCATATACAAATCTAATGCATATGCAGGGTTTGTTTACAAATCAGTTCAATTCAGCTGCTTTCAGTTGAAGTAAATAGACTCATAATGTTGACTTTAATGAGGTAGCCAAACCATGCAGGGTATATATTGATTATTGGCCAAAGATTGGGTGTCCGGCCCTTTGGTCCTTCCTCCCTACTTCTTAATGTTTATATGCTTGAACAACAAGTGAATATAATATATCTTGTTGTCTAATTAATACGGAGTACATATAAGCAATAATAAATATTTTATTAAAGGATAATGCCAATTCAACCTAGACAATTTATACAAAAATCATGTGCATTTTCTCCCTTATTATACCAACTAGTGACATTGATGCTTGTTAATAATTAGTAATCAATCTCACTGAATAAGGGTTAGCTTGACTCTTATTGAATCAAATGTTTAATCTTTAGTCCTTTACCGTATAAGTTTTTTCAAGCATCAACGTATTGTGTACCAGAGTAACACAACACGTACTTGGTGTTGTGACACAAGAGAGACTTGTTATAAAATTAAATTTCTTCCACTTTATTATTTTTATACTATGTTTGGATAACAATTTAGGAGGAAAATAAAAGGGAAGGATTAAAACTATAGGAGGAAGGGGAGGGGAAACAAAGGACAGGGGAAATGAGCTCAATTTTTCGAAATTATTCTATATTTTTCCGATTTTATTGAGAGGTCGAAAATGAAATCTCTCCCTTAATTCTCCCATTCCTATCACCAACCAATTATTCAAATAAGGAGTTTGTCCTCCTTCCTTTTTATTGTTTCCAATTATCTAAACAATGCGGTAATGACACGAATGCATCAAAAATTAATTAATACCGAATTTATGATCCAAAATAAAAATAATTGACTACATTATCTTTGAAAATAACACAAAACAACCATATACACATGATAAAATGAAATGGGCCCTCAAGTCCATATATAAATAATTTCCTCCCCCAACACAATGGGCCCATACTTGAGTACAAATTAGGCTCTCTTTTAATCTACTATTTATACATTTTTAGTTACAAAATCCCCATTAAAACAAAACTCTTAAAAACCCACAACATCCCCTTAAAACAAAAACAAAAAACCAAAAAAATGGGTTCATTTGCAGAACCAAACAACAACAATGTCATAAAAACAACAACCCCAAAAAACACCATATTCACAACACCAAAATGGCCATCTTCTAGAAGAAAACATTCTTTATCATCATCATCATCTTCGCTTTCGTCGTCAAATTCATCTTCATCATTTAAATCCTTCTCCAACGATGATTCATCCCCGCCTCCAACACCTCCTCAGAGAATCCCATTTTCATGGGAATCGATCCCAGGAATTCCTAAACATCAAATAATCAAAAGACTCGATTCTTCCTCTTCTTCGTCTTCATTTTCAAAAAAATCAGCTTTCCTTCCTCTACCTCCTGCAGCAACCCCTGTTTCTACAAATACTACTACTAAACAACGAAATTACAAGGTAAAAGACAATCGTATTGTTTGTAGGAAGGATCCTTTTTTTGCTGCATTAGTCGAGTGCTCGAAAGGCGATGATGACGATTACGAGAACGATGTTGATGATCAAAATAAGGTTGTGTTTGGTAATATTTGGAGAAATCAAGCTAAGAGTTTAAGTCATAGATTTGGGTTTGTAAATTTTTCATGTAAGAATACATGCTCTGTTTCTGAGTCATTGGTTTTTCTTCCTACAGTACAACAACAACAACAACCTAAGAGAATTTCTTATGGTTTGGTTAAAAAAACACTCTAATTGAAAATAAAAATAAAAATTGAATTGTTAATTTTGAGAGGGAAAATAATTATGATCATAGGGTCAAAAAGGTAATTTTACTACTACTACTTTGTTACCCTAGGTTAATGTGTTTAGTTAAATTATATTGTTCATGGTTTTTGTTTAATTTGTGAGTTTAATTTGTTGAGATGTGAGAAAAATGAAAAATGTAGTTTGATAATTGTAATGTAAATATTAATGGGAGTATCTATCGATACTTTAATGCATTTTTATATATATATATATTCTCTTCTTAAAATTTAATTTATGTATTGTGTGGTCGATTTCTTGATCATGAGTTCAATTGCTGGTTGTTTGATATTTCCTTTCGATATTATTTGTTCATATATTAATTGAAATGTTTTCTTATGAGGCAAAAAAGTTCGAGTGAAGTGCATTTTTAGGTCAGAATGAACTGAGTATAATCTTTCTAGATATGAAAAATCGCATCTTATTAAATTTCTTATATATTTAATTATACATTACATGATTAATGATCATATTTTACAATGCAAGTTGAGGAAGGAAGAGTTTAGCAAAACTTTAATAGAGCAGTATAGTTGCCGTGTAATTGAAGGAGTTGAATGAGTTTTTAATAGGTTTTTAGTGTATCAAGGTTTAGATAGATTATTTAAGTTGCAGATTATAATTAAATGCACAGTGGAATTTGACTTAGAATCATTAAAACGTTGTGTTCAGTGATTTTCGGATTAGCCTTTTATATTTAATTCAGTATATTTAATTTCTATTCATTTCAACTTAAATGAGTGAGCCAAATATTATTTGGGCCTTTGAGGTGAGTATGTAGCTAGCCAAACTCTATTTTGATGGAGATTTGCTCATACTAGAGTTGATCAAATAGATTGTTTCATTATACTACGTATATGTTGATATATCATATATATACTCCGTAGTAATAAAACGAAAGGAAATATTATCAACTTTCGACTATCAATCTATAGTAAATTTTTTTAATACTCCGTACAATGTTTTGATGTATTTTCATTTGAATCTATTGGGTTGTTTAAGAAATATTGAGTCTTCTCATATGAGTATATTTTATGTGATTTTAATAGTTTGAATATAATCTTAGTAGACCGTGATAGTACGTATTTCTAGTAGTCGGATTTATTTAGGTTGTTTGACTTGTTTTACTATCCAAACTCCAAATAAGATAAATTCCATAGGATGATTTTGTATTTACTTGCCTTCTTAAATTACAATTTGTCGGGTGTATGGCATGGCGTAACTAATTATAGTTCTTGTGAATTGACTTACCACAGAAACAATAATGTAGGTGAGAGAGTAAAAGAACACAAGTTCCAAATGATTTTACATGGAATTCAAGCTTATTCATCATGTCTACAGTTATTTATTAAACATAAAAATAATAATAATAATAATAATTCAACTGTACGAAGTATTATTTTTTGTAAGTAATACGAGTACTACGTACAAGCCAGGGTGTTCCATCTCGTGTTCAACTATAAAGTGTAGATTAATTAACTATATAGTGTAGGGTAATTATTAGACCACGTATGCCTATAAATATATCTAAGCTAAATTAATTATAATCATTTTAACTTTTGCATACGTTAATGTAAAACTTTAATCATTTTGTATATCTTTATAGAAGTATATTAAAATATCAGCTCAGTATATATAATCGTGAACAAGTAAAAAGTAACGTAGTAGAAAAAAAATAGATAATAAGAATTATTGACAAAATTTCACTTGACTATATGTTTTCATTATAAGAACTTACGATTTTACGAAATACAGATACCCATTACAAAAAAGGATCAACGTAAATCATATTAATAATGGATTTACTTTTGTAAGTTTGTACGTAACTTGTATTAAGCTTAAGAGGACATAAGCTAGATTAAAGGTTTGGTCACTCTTCAATTCTTCATGTGAGACATAATAACATTTTGGACCACATCATTATATACGAACACATAAAGAAAGATACTGCACAACTATGTATAATACCAATTGCATTTTTTTTTTCATTTAATTTATGTGGGACGTTGACCTTTTTAATTATTTGTAAAGATGCATGGCTAGTGAAACAATCTTGATCACTTAATTAAGATACTAACCATGTTTATAAGTTGAAACCATTGCAAGCATTTTGATTATTTGGTGACACTAATTATACTTTAGGCTTTTATTCCTACCTAATTAAATATGTCCTAAATTTATCACCACACCATTTGGACATGCATGGAGAAAATATTGAAAATTTATTATTGTTACTTAAAATCTTATTTATGGAGTAATTTGAAAGTTTTCATTCTGTAAATTGAATTTTCGGATTTTGGATAGGATCCAAACCTACATATGACAATGCAATACCTTGTTATATATAGTAAGGGATATTTTATCGTATAGAAGATTATCAACTAATTATAGGTTTAAATTAATAGTAGTTTGTGGAATCAAGCTTAACTATATGTGTATAATATTGATTGTAATGTTATTATATTGTCTTAACTTTAAAAATGATTACAAAATTATACATACATCTTCAATTCCTTGATCGTTATTTTGTTGTCAAATTCTGCCTCATGCTTGCTGGTAGATTGATGTCTCTTTCAAGAATGTGATGTAGGTGTGAATGAATAATGTATATATGGTGTTAGATTCTTTTTGCACTTTTTTTAGATGGAAAAAAGGATAACTTGTTAATTGGTAATACGAGTATCATATTAAAGGATCAACTCAATCAAAAATATGGAGTATAAGTAGATTGTTGAGGGTCCAACAAAAGGTTTTACATTCTATCACTTTGTCCAATATTATACTCCGTAACATAGATTAAGTAAATGTTAAGAGTAATTATAATAGATTTTATACTCTATCACTTTGTAAAATACTATAACATATTGCTTGTTTGGTTGCTCTCAATTCCCACAGGAATTCACAAATTTCATGATTTGTCGGTAGGGAGAGTTACTTGGTTGTCCTCAATTTCTAAAAATGTAAGAATTGTAGCACCCTTGAGAATTCTAAATTCTTACAAAATTGGGAAATTAAAATATCCAACTCCCACTTGGTGATTCAGAATTCCTATGAATTTACAATTTTCGTATGTCAAACAAACAATTTAGGACCGATTCCTATTATTTGTATAAGGATATTAAATTCATGTGTATTTTAAATGCCTGAACTTATTTTGTTGAACTGAACTTCTTTATGCTGAACTAAACATAATTTTGCTGAAATCATTAACAACTAATTAATGATTGAAACTTATTTGTGTTGAACTGAACTTATTTTGCTGAAAATAAGTGAACATAAGACGAGAAGATTAGGGAGTAAATGTGTTTAGAAGTTGATAGAGTATAAAACCAATTCCTGAGTTCCCAATTATCTTCACATGGTATCAGCGTCAGCGTGACACAAAGGTTACGGGTTCTAATCTCATCTACCCCTCCTTTCTAAGTGGAATTATTAAGCGCAGGGTATGAGGGGGCCCATGCCGCATCCACACTTCAAGCCAAATGGGCTCTCGTGTGAGGGGGCGTGATAGAGTATAAAACCAATTCCTGGGCCTCAACTATTAGCTTAAGCTTTTGGTTGAGTTGGTCCTCTAACAGAAGTTGATGATGTTAATCAATACCGTATTGTATTTATGTATATTATACGGATTACAATGTTAAGCAAACAGCCAAACAGGTTTACGTCTCCAAATAAAACAAATTAGCAGCAGCCAGACATTTCTTTTCCGTTATTTTGTTCCATTTGATGTCTTCAATTATTTGCACTTATAAATTAAATATTCTTTTATAAAATTTGTTGTTAGAAAAATATATTCTTTCAACAATAATAGTAGTATCATATATGATATATGATAACAACCAGATATCATCAATACTTTGAGAGAATACGCTAAGCTAGTGTGATATATAGTTGTTGTCAACATGTAACATGTAGTGTTCTTAGGTTATCATATAATGATAGTGATAATAAATTTAACATCATGAAACTATTGATGTTACAATAATTTTATTTGAAATTCTAATATCACATTAATAAGAGTGGTCATTATCATCTATCAATTTTAATTTTTTTGGGTGTTCGCAGAGCTGTTACTGTAGTGCAAGCGAATAAGCGATAAAAAATAAATTTCGAAATTCATAAAAACACAAATCACAAATCACAATGTATACACCTGTAGCGCAGTACTAGTAATTTATAGGTTGAGAAACCAATATAAATGAACCTTAGCTTTAGCTTATTTAGGGGGTGGAGACTGGAGAGTGGAGACATTAGTGGGGGGACTCCTGATGAGCTAAACGAACTCAAGGCCTAAGAATGTTAATTGCTACCACTTAATGTATAAGCTAATTAATTAAAGCTATCACTTATGTATGTATATAGCTCTTGAAACAGGTAATGATGATTTAGTTTAGCTAGGTACGTAGATAGGTAACATACTAAATTATACTGTCCCTCCATTATCATATATTGTTATACGAGACTACTTTTTTTTATGTCTGTGTCACGCGTGTTTTTTTAGAGGGCTACAAGGGTGATAATGAAAATCGATATTAGAATCTCCTAAAATAAGGAGATAAACTCTAACTAACTGAGTGCGAGCTATCTGTCACTCTCTATATAGCTTTGATTCGACATGCATGCATGTTTGTAATTGCAATTAATCTCTAGTTAAATCTTACATTATTAAGAAAACCCAATAAACATATTATATTCAAAGTAGTGTTATATGTAGTCCTAAAGATTAGAAAGCAGCATTGAATTCCTTTCCGGAAATAAAATCAATTTAGGGTAATCCATGTTACTTTTTTTCATATGAATTTTGAATGCTTATAGGTAATTAAAGGTAATGAAATGGGTTGATTTGAGGATCAATGGAAAACTGAGAAGTCATACATTATGAAAAGAATGGTTTTTTTTGCACCTTTTAGTAAATAATTCTTTAGTGGGGAAATAATATATTAATTATAATTTGATCAATTTACTAATTAAGGTTGAAAGTAATGATTAGAGTTGAACAATCTTGCAAAACAAGTGATGGCAAGTAGTACAATGAGCCACATTTTTCATGAAAGTTGTAGCCCAATATTGGATCATACTTCCCTTGTTTCAAGCCAAAGTGGCTCCTAACTTTGGCTCCCTAAGAATGATGATGGTAAAGCGAGCATGTGTATTTTTTTCCCAATCATTCTTCTTCACTTTTATATGTCACGCATTTATATGTAAATTCTATATGCTATGATGACATATATCAAATTTAATGGAGCTCACTCAACTCATGAATGATTTTGAATAGATGATATATATCAACATTAAATGGTCCATTTTGATGTGTATATATTTCTTCAATCCATGATGACATATGATTAATATGTCACATTAATATCCATTTTGATTTTGTTTTCTTTGATGTAGTAAAATTTGAAGATGGATTCTTTTTCTCGCCTACTCTTTTCATAATGCACATACGTACAACACGTCTACATGCTATATATATAGTAGGTATATAGTATATATAGAAATCTATCTCGCTTACTGTATACCCTAATCAAGTGATTAGAGAATTAAACAACTATAGAGGATTTGATCCGCTTCAATTGGAATTGAAATAATAACTATCATGGTCATGGCACTAACAAAGTAACAAGAATACAAATCATTGCTTCTTTAATTTGTTGTTTTGTTTTTCCATTAAAGATTGTTCATAAAAGTGGAGCTTTAACAAAGATCAAGTAAGTTACAAGTAAACCACTAGATAAAGTAGTTTAGACTCGATCAATTTAGACCATAAATATTCAGATCAAGTTAGATTAGATCAGAATATGTCCAAATTTTATTAAAAGACAGACGGTCTAATTTAGTTTAGTTCTAATAAAGGAGATCGACATGAGTGGTGTTAGACGACTAGTTCAACTTAAATAATAATGTTATATTATCATTTTATCATTAATGAACCTTAACCTCTTCTATTTTTTCAGTAATATTAAAAAAAAAAAANGGTTATCATATAATGATAGTGATAATAAATTTAACATCATGAAACTATTGATGTTACAATAATTTTATTTGAAATTCTAATATCACATTAATAAGAGTGGTCATTATCATCTATCAATTTTAATTTTTTTGGGTGTTCGCAGAGCTGTTACTGTAGTGCAAGCGAATAAGCGATAAAAAATAAATTTCGAAATTCATAAAAACACAAATCACAAATCACAATGTATACACCTGTAGCGCAGTACTAGTAATTTATAGGTTGAGAAACCAATATAAATGAACCTTAGCTTTAGCTTATTTAGGGGGTGGAGACTGGAGAGTGGAGACATTAGTGGGGGGACTCCTGATGAGCTAAACGAACTCAAGGCCTAAGAATGTTAATTGCTACCACTTAATGTATAAGCTAATTAATTAAAGCTATCACTTATGTATGTATATAGCTCTTGAAACAGGTAATGATGATTTAGTTTAGCTAGGTACGTAGATAGGTAACATACTAAATTATACTGTCCCTCCATTATCATATATTGTTATACGAGACTACTTTTTTTTATGTCTGTGTCACGCGTGTTTTTTTAGAGGGCTACAAGGGTGATAATGAAAATCGATATTAGAATCTCCTAAAATAAGGAGATAAACTCTAACTAACTGAGTGCGAGCTATCTGTCACTCTCTATATAGCTTTGATTCGACATGCATGCATGTTTGTAATTGCAATTAATCTCTAGTTAAATCTTACATTATTAAGAAAACCCAATAAACATATTATATTCAAAGTAGTGTTATATGTAGTCCTAAAGATTAGAAAGCAGCATTGAATTCCTTTCCGGAAATAAAATCAATTTAGGGTAATCCATGTTACTTTTTTTCATATGAATTTTGAATGCTTATAGGTAATTAAAGGTAATGAAATGGGTTGATTTGAGGATCAATGGAAAACTGAGAAGTCATACATTATGAAAAGAATGGTTTTTTTTGCACCTTTTAGTAAATAATTCTTTAGTGGGGAAATAATATATTAATTATAATTTGATCAATTTACTAATTAAGGTTGAAAGTAATGATTAGAGTTGAACAATCTTGCAAAACAAGTGATGGCAAGTAGTACAATGAGCCACATTTTTCATGAAAGTTGTAGCCCAATATTGGATCATACTTCCCTTGTTTCAAGCCAAAGTGGCTCCTAACTTTGGCTCCCTAAGAATGATGATGGTAAAGCGAGCATGTGTATTTTTTTCCCAATCATTCTTCTTCACTTTTATATGTCACGCATTTATATGTAAATTCTATATGCTATGATGACATATATCAAATTTAATGGAGCTCACTCAACTCATGAATGATTTTGAATAGATGATATATATCAACATTAAATGGTCCATTTTGATGTGTATATATTTCTTCAATCCATGATGACATATGATTAATATGTCACATTAATATCCATTTTGATTTTGTTTTCTTTGATGTAGTAAAATTTGAAGATGGATTCTTTTTCTCGCCTACTCTTTTCATAATGCACATACGTACAACACGTCTACATGCTATATATATAGTAGGTATATAGTATATATAGAAATCTATCTCGCTTACTGTATACCCTAATCAAGTGATTAGAGAATTAAACAACTATAGAGGATTTGATCCGCTTCAATTGGAATTGAAATAATAACTATCATGGTCATGGCACTAACAAAGTAACAAGAATACAAATCATTGCTTCTTTAATTTGTTGTTTTGTTTTTCCATTAAAGATTGTTCATAAAAGTGGAGCTTTAACAAAGATCAAGTAAGTTACAAGTAAACCACTAGATAAAGTAGTTTAGACTCGATCAATTTAGACCATAAATATTCAGATCAAGTTAGATTAGATCAGAATATGTCCAAATTTTATTAAAAGACAGACGGTCTAATTTAGTTTAGTTCTAATAAAGGAGATCGACATGAGTGGTGTTAGACGACTAGTTCAACTTAAATAATAATGTTATATTATCATTTTATCATTAATGAACCTTAACCTCTTCTATTTTTTCAGTAATATTAAAAAAAAAAAAAGCTTTCGCAAGCGTAACGTGTAATATAAGTTGTTAGCAATAAAGTATAGAATTATCTAAGCTTTTCTTCTATTAACACACTTACGCACTTGAGTACAACAAAGTCAACATACTTGAGGAATCGCGGACTCTGCAAAAATTGCTATATCAATGAATCTTTCATTTAATTGTACATCGTAAGTACGTGTTAATTCTTAATTAAGACAACCTAACTTACCTAATAGAATAACTGCTGCTTGCATGATTGGATCTATTACATAGTTCATGTCATGGATCACGTCTGTCTAATAATACGTACTTTCCCAGCAACATATATAATTGCTGGATTTTAGAAAGGACATGCAATATGGACCATCATCTATCATCGATCAGTCGATACTCGATATTAGACCTGGCAAATCGATCGATCTGGTTGGTTTATATATATCAACGGAACCTGCTCAATAACTTAAAATTGGCTATTTAAACGCCTATATGAAACATTTATTATTGGACTGTCTGTAAGTTTATATATGAGGGAGGTTCAACGAAACCGTCAGAGCTCAGCTACTGATCGATCAGTGAAATTACGCCCAACCGGCACACTATACACACTACAAAACACCCACATTGATTAACATATCATCTGAATCTCGATCAAAATTCCTTCATTCAATCCCCCTTGAGCCATTGACCATTCACTATCCTAAATTCCCAGATTTTAGTATAAATTTTCGGGTAATTGTAAAGTTTAATCTTACTTAAAGTTAATTTTCCTATAAATTGCTACAAGAACACACTTTAAATTGCCACAACAATGCCATATGGATAAACAACTTGTTTATTTGATAGCCTTCACAAGCCATTTTAGAAATTTGGTGTTTTAGTTGGTAGACTAAAGTTTATCTATACCAAAACTAATACGTACTAAAAAAACAAAGGATCACATATAAAACAGTAATACTTCGTACAAAAATACCTCAGAGGCAGGATAAAAATCTATTTTTCTAACACTCGGTCTTATATGAGGCTAGTCGTATGGTCATCAAATGGTGCGACCAGCCCCAAATCTAGGGTTTAGTCGCCGCTGTCGCCCTCTTCTACGTTCTTCCTTCTTCCTTCTCCCTTTCTTCTTCTAATCTAGCGCGCATCTGAAACTTAAATTTTTTTCAATAATGTTGAAGGTTTAATGTTCGATGTGATTATGAAATTTTAGCATTGTTAAGTTTGTAAGTTCTTTATTCATATTCCAACAAATTAATTAACCCATCTTATTGAAGCAAGTAGCCACTGCGTCTGCAATTAGAATATATAACCACCATTATTCTGGTAAGTAACCTCAATGTTACTAACAAGTAACCTCAATGCTATTACCAATAGGTGACCATAACGCTTCAAAAAGTCACCACCATTGTTCATGTAAATAACCATCTTATTACTAACAAGTTAATCACAATTATCAGTAAGTAACCATAACTCTTCTAAATAGTAATAAGTAGCTAAGTAACCATCATTGCTTATTAAAGTAACAATCAATGTTTAAATAAGTAACCATGCATAATATTATTAGTAATTAACAAAAGTATTACTAATGAGTAACCATCACTTTGTAACCTCTATATTTTTTAGAAGTAACCATCAAATCATTATTCAAATAAGCAATCCATACAATTCCAATAATTAACCAATGCGATTCACGTAAGTAAGGGGTTGTTTACATAAGTGTATAGGTAATCACCATCATTCAAATATGTAATCATCGTTGCTCAATTAAGGCCCTGTTCTCTTCGTCTTATTTTTTTACTTATTTTTTTGCAAAATTAAGTTCATTTCAGCGAAAATAAGTTCAGACAAGCAAAAATAAGTTGACGAGAAAAAGACTTAAGTAACCATTGCAGTAATACCCAAAATAAAAGAACAATTTTCACATACGTTTCATATTATTACTTAAACTTTTCTTAATCTTACTGTTACATCCGTTTCATATTATTACAACAATTGATTATTTCATATCTCACAAATAATATCTTATTGTTGCAATTAATATGAAATGAAGGCAATAGATTTCAAGATGAATTTTTAAGGAACCCTTGGATGTTAGTCCCTTTTCGAACAAAAAGGATTAAAATGCATGTCCAAAGCCCACCAAAAATCTAAAAATTTCTGTAACGGTCCGGGCCAGAATTTTCTACCCAAACCCACAGTAATTAAGCCCATCGGGCCGTCCGATATCAATCAGCTCTCAATCAAAATATAAGCCCAAGGCAAAGAGACAGCTTATCCACTCACACTAGACAACTTGAGTTATGAACTTCTGTGGTAACGGGTGAATTTGACAAGCTTTTATTTATTTATTTATTTTTTTAATTTTTTTTTTTAGGGGAGTGAATTGAGGAAGTTGAATTGATAACAAGAAACAAGGGGAACAATATCAAAACTACAACCTTATTTTTACATGGTACAGAAAATAATCATTTATTGGTACAAATCAGATAACCAGAATTTATCAGTATTATCTAATTTCATTTATTTATTAATTTATATTTTCCTTAAATTTAAAAAAATTAAATATTACTTTAAATCTTCAATGATGTATGATTTGAGGAGGGATAAACTTGTATATTGTGAAATGAATTGGCATCTTTGGATACTACTCAAATCTAATTGAGTATAATAATAATAATTACCCAATAATTATCAATAAAAAATTAAAAAAAAATAATGTGAAAAATTATCCAAAAACCAAAATAACAAGCACATTGTTTTTCTTTGTCTAGTTTCCTCTGTTTTCCAGTTTTCCTCTTCCTCTTATCTCTACTAATAAACTAATAATAATAATAATATCTTCATCAAAACAAAAAATTCCTAAATTTTCTAGAGTTTCCAATTATAAAAATCTCCTAAAAATTCCAGAATTCTGGCAATACCCTTTTGCAATTCGCCGATGGAATCTGATGTTTCCATCTTCAAAAACCTAACTTTCTTTGTTTTTTAATAACTAATTTTATTTTTGGGGGGTTTTAGGTCAATTTTAGGGCTTTCCTTTTCTGGGTTTTAGCAATTTTTATTTATTGCTCGTATATCTTTATATCCAATTTTTCTGCTTTTTTTGTGTTACAAAGTTGAGTCAACTGAGTGAAAGCCCTCAAAAGAATAAAAGTCCCCAAATTTTGATTCAAAAGATTAGATTTGGGTGATTTAAATTGAATAAATTAAATTAATTGATATGGGTTTTGGAATTTCAATAAAAAAATTGTTTTTTGTTTTAAATTTGATGATATTGGTGTTAAGTTTTTCTTCAGCTTCTGTGGTTTTAGAAGGAAGAAATATAACATTGGTATTTGAAGACATTGAAGCTAACTTTGGTGAGTATGATAACCCCACATTGAATTTTAAGTTTAATTTCAATTTTTATTATATGGGTGAAATTCTGAGTTTATTAATTTGATTTAATTTTTGATTTGGGTAATTTTCAGCACCTCCTTTGGATAGTTCTGGAGTTTGCGGGAAACTGTACATAGCAGAACCACTTAATGGTTGTTCACCATTGAAGAATAAAGTTGATCATGTTGGAATTTGCTCTTCTGCTTTTGCGTTAATTATTAGAGGTGGTTGTAGTTTCGAGGATAAAATTAGGGGGGCACAACTTGCAGGTTTTCAGGCTGCTATTATCTATGATAATGAAGATGGTGGTGCTTTAGTTGCAAGTAATTCTCTTTTTTTATCATGATTTGTTGATTCTTGTTTTATGTTGGTACCCTTATAATGTGATTGTGTGATGCTTGATTTAGTTGTCCAATGTTGTTAACTTAAGGAGGCGGATTGCAGTAGGTTTGTGTCCATTAGTGTGCAATTATGTCGCGTCCATGAGCATGAAGATTGATTGTTTTTGCACCTGAATGCATCTTGTTAGGATTGAGGTTTACTAGAATATGATGATAATATGGGTTCTATGTGATTTTGCTTTTGAATTTAATTGGTTCTTTGATCTAAGGGCATTGACATTGCTTAGAAATTGAGTTTAGAAGACTGAGATTACCCATTTTGTGGTGTATGCATGAACCTGAAGAGCTGGTCTTGGTAGAACTTTCAGTTGCTTGTTTCAAATTTTGAAGTTAACTTGAATTAGACAGTCCTTTAATTTTAAATTGTGGAAAGTCTCACTAATGCCAAACTAGATGGTGGATTATTGGAATCGCCAGCAGTGTTCATCAAATGTCGGTGCTAATACATAGTCTGCATTGTATATCTATATTGTAGTTGTGGTTCGAGGTGGCAAATTTCAAATAATTTATTGGAGGTAGTTAACTAAAATATTGCTTTCCACTTGCACAAGATCAATTTAGTTCACCCGGGTCTTTCAATTGTTCAATTGTTATTCAGTGTTTTTGGACAGTAAAAGTTTATGTATTAGACAAGATGAAAACGGTCGGTTTTTTTATTATTGAGTTTCATGTACTATGTTTGAGTTATGTGTCTACACATATCTTGTATAATTAAACTATTATGTTCTGATGGGCTGTCTATTTTGTCCATGCAGTGGCAGGAAACTCTGCTGGTATAAAAATCCATGCTGTATTTGTTTCAAGAGCAACAGGACGAAAATTAAAGATATATGCTAGGCCTGGCATGAAAGTGTGGTTATTTGCTAGTTATGAAAGTTCCGCATGGTCAATCATGGCCATTTCCTTTATTTCGCTACTGGCGATGTCTGCTGTGTTGGCGACTTGTTTCTTTGTTAGAAGGCATCATGTTAGACGTGAAAGGCCTCCAGCCCGTGTTCGAGAATTTCACGGCATGAGTAGTCGTTTGGTTAAAGCCATGCCAAGCTTGGTTTTTACAGCTGTGACAGAGGAAAATTGCACAGCATCAACATGTGCCATATGTTTAGAGGACTACAGTGTTGGAGACAAGCTACGGATTCTGCCATGTAAACACAGTAAGTTATGCCTCTTCTATCACCTAGTATCTGGTTTTAGTTATGAATATTATGAGTAGTTTTTTTTTTGGCACATTCTGATTTATGCTGGTAGAACGAAAGTGGGTATGGGAAGGACACGAAATGGGTAGGAAATGATGAAATGTCAAAAAATAAAAAGAAAAAAACGATACAGATAGGAGAGAAAGTATAGATTATAATGGAACTTTTTGTAAATATGAAAGATGTTAATGAAATACTCAAGCAAAATGATGAAACTCTTCACAAGAATGTACAAGAGTTGAAAGATTGGGTAAATTTAGGGCAAAATATGCAGTGAGGTACCCCCTTGTCAGTATGTCAGTGTATCTATTCTATGCAAATGAAGTCTGTGTGTTACTTAATTTACTTATGTGAATATTTGGCATGGTGCTTCAGTAGAAGCTAATGCATGAGCAATTCAATGCGATAAACAAGTGGGATGTGTTATTGCTGTTGTTCTACTTCAATTTTTTTTGAACAAATAACTGTGTGTCGTCCCTGTCTTACACTTACTGGCCTGGCTACTGAGAGTTTCGTAGTTTGGTCTTTTTCTCAAGGGTAGATGTCCATATGTAAATACCCCTTCCCTCTTCTACCCAAGAGAAAGAAAGAAAGAAAAAGAAGTAATAAAGACAGGATAATAATGTCATACAGAAGCATGTCATACAAGATCATCTTTATTCATTTAATTGCTTTTCTAGTTTGGCTCCTCAAATTCTATTGCGGTGACCATCTAAATAGTTATGAACTGGTATCATTTATAAAAACATAATTTTCACCGTTTTGTTTGATGGCAAATTAGTATGGTAGTAATTTAATAAGATCATCATTGAAACCGAATCAAAATCAAAATCTTTATTGAAATTATATGTACGAGACTATGAGTACTGTAACAGAGAGATTTTTGGTTCCATGCTCATTGATGGATGTTGGTTCTATAATCATAAATCCAAAACCCATGATATTTCATTCAAAAAATAATCGTAACACCACCCAAGTTGACTTTGTTTTAGCAGATTCATGCACGCAGGATGTTTTGTGATGTGCTTCCACATTCAATTCCCGTTTTATTTTCCCAAGTAATCTTGGAATAACTTTTTTTTTTGTTGGTGAATTTTACAGAATTTCACACAATTTGTGTCGATGCTTGGCTCACTGCATGGAGGACCTTTTGTCCAGTTTGCAAACGAGATGCAAGGACTAGTAACGGTGAACCTCCAGCATCAGAATCTACACCGTTGCTCTCGTCCAATCCATCATCGGTTGCTTCTACACCATTTTCTTCCTTCAGGTCTTCCGTTCGTTCTTCTGCCATACAAATCGCTTCACCAAATCAGCAATCCCGTGCATCGTCTCGTAATCCTTCTGTTGCTAGTAGTCCTCACATACCTCGTCCTTTCTACTCACAGCATAACCGTCCTTCTCCTTCTATGAGTATTAGTCGAAGCTCCTTAGACCTTAGGAACATGTCCTCTCAAAGATCGTACAGATCTCAGTTTATGTCTCCGGCTTCTGTGGGATATCCATCTATATCACCTCTTAATACAAGATACATGTCCCCGTATATTCCTAGTCCTAGTAATGCTTCGTCAAGTTATGTTGGGTCGTCTTCCATGAGATACCCGAATCCGCTGCATTACAGTGAGTCTGCAGCGAGTTTTTCTCCTTATAATTCTGCACAATCCCTTCCTGGATGTTGATATGGTAATGCAATATGATGTTTGTATGTCAAATTGTCCTGTAAATGTCATGCTGGATACAGTTTGGGACATTATGTAGAATTTTCTGACCTCTAACTTATACTTATCCAATCTTTGTCTCGCTGCAAACTTTTGTGTATATTGTATTAGCTTAGGCTAGTGTGAATTTTTGCTTCCTTATTTCCTTCGTTGATAAAATGATGAGATGTCCCTTGTATCGGTTTCCTAGAGTTTAGGCTCTAATTTCTGCATCAACTGTTATATTCATAGAGCTGAGGAAAATTCATGGGTTGTCCACTGTTCAGGTGAAAGCGTGGGGATGTACGTGCTTGTAAACATTTAGCTCTAGACCAGCTGACAATTTGTTTTTAATTTTTCAAATTTGTTTTTCCAGTCTTGTGCTCGTCTTGATGTAAATAACAATTTCTCCTCAGTTGCCAGTGCAGTGTTGAAACTGGTTACAAAATTGGTTAGAGCTCAGAATAATGTTGTTTTGTACTGTGTATATTTTCTTTTGATGCAGATAAAACTTGCGGTATCATGTTTGATTAGTCGTAATTTGAAACTGCAAGTCTTTTTACGAAGATGACCATCGTACTTCCTGAACATTCTTTAGAGAATCTGTGACCACTTCTAAAATCTCTTCACATTAACAATTTGATCTGTTCACTTTGAAAGAAAGAATTGTGAAACAATACAGTATTGAAGACTGTAAATCTGTAATATACGGCCTGGTTCCCAAAATCTTGAGTTTATATTGTAATCAAAAGAAAGTGAACAGAAGAATCATTAGTACAAAACAAACTTGAACCCTGGTAAAAATAAAAAATAAAAACACCCTAAAGCTTTGTTTTACAAAGCATTAAAAAGGTAGCAGCAAAGGCCGATATCAACGAATCATGATTACAAAACATGATTAATGCCGAAGGAGATGAAAGATAAAGATACCGAAGGCAACAAGTTAAATGCACCACACCGGTTAAGCTCTTGGTGAGTGGTCTTTTCTCCTCCTTAGCAAATCCTCTACAAGTCAGATTGCATGAAGAACTCAAGATTGTGAAGATGGACCTTAGACATACAAAATTTTCCTAGTCTTCTTTGTCACCTGATGTTTGTGCTTCATTGCTATTAGGTCTCAAAGGCCGGCCGCTTGGATCTTCCTCTTCATATTTACCAAGGGTTATTATCATTATCATAATAGCCACCACAAAAATTACAAGGAATAGCAATTTAAAACCAGCCATCGAATTCAAGAACTGCATGAAGGTTGGGCCACTAATCTTTTTTGACACTGTCCTTCCTTCTTTATATCCTTCGAGGAAGTGTGTTATGTCTGATGCTTGATCATCTTCGCCAATACTGTCTGAATCAATAACCTGCCCAACAAACAATCATGCATTTACACCATCAGAAGTCAAACTTCAGATCTACACTCAACACAAACACAATAAAAAAAAAAATAATAATAAAAAAAAAAAAAAGCAGTAATAGTTTAAGCATCAGAAAATTCAGCAAGAGGCTCTCTATGTGCCCTTCAGATAAGGTAGATGTAAGATTGCAAGTCTGCAGCCATGCCATTAGTTATCGGTAGTTATTGATGTTATAACTTATAGTTGGAGAAGCACAATCATTAAAAGGCCTTTATGTATAAAATTATATAAGGGAATGCTATGAAGGCTTACATTAAAATACTCCTCGTTTCCATCCCAAACAACCATTTTTGGCAGTTTTGTCTTCTGACTGATCTCAAAAGTCTCAACAAAGTCTTGAAACTGCTGTAGACCAGCATATCCAAATAAATATTCACGATTTGCAGAAGCAGCTGCCTTCAGTAACTTCACCAATTGCTTTGTTTTATCATCATTCTCATCCTCTACAAAGGTAAGCACAATTTTCCTCTCTTCATCTCTCAATAACTTCAGTGTGTCAGAGTTTATAGGCAAACACAAGGGGAACAAATTTTGCTTGATGAATTCTTCTAAGAATTGATCTGCACACAGTAAGTAATTCAAGTTAGCACTCTAAGATTCTACCAGCTCATGACCTCAACAAAAAATTAAAAGTCTTACAACATAGAGTTTAGCAACTCCTCAAAAACACATGGCAAATTTACATGAGTTTATCCATAATGCAAACTGAAGAAGCATTTCATATGCTTATCTTTTTGTACAGTTCCACACATCATACACAATATAGACTATCTAAAAAAAATGTCTTGAAAAATGATTCACAAATTAGTCTCAACTAGCAACCAATTTCTGACCAGCCACCACAAACAACAATATACAAAAACACTGACATACTTTTGCCATTTCTCCTATTTGCATGGTCTAACTTACCATCAAATGAACCTCAAATAAGTTAATCAAGGAATATGACCAACAAATATCACAAGAGGAGTTGGTGAATGTTAATAAATAACCTACCATCAAATGGACCATAGAATATGTTCCGCTCATCGTAAGTCGGATAAAGGGACACCAAAGCAGGAACTTTGTCAAAATCATACATTTCCATAATACTATCCGAAAAGTCCTTTGCCACTGAAAACCATGCCCTTCTTTTGTATTTAATGGCTAAGTCAGAAATGACAGATTCATTCATCCCAAAGCCAATATAGATAGGGAAATGTGTGCCAGCTGCTTCAATGAAGTTATTAATTGCAATGTCTGAATCAAGAATAGTTACGTCAGGAGCAACAAACTTCTTCAAAAAACGAACAAGCAAATCAGCCTTTCTTGGTCCATGATAATCAACGGGAACACCATGCATGAAGAGCTTTAGAGTCGGGAAGCCACTGAGTGACAATGAAACGCAAGTTTATAATCACATAGAATAATAGGTGAAATTCTCTCAAAAAAAAGAGCAATACTTTGTAGGTGAAACTTTAAAGGACAGAAATTCCCAATATAATAGACAGAAATTCTGAAGCAAAGTATAAAACAAAACGGGATTGCATATTAATCAATTAACTACATTAAGTAAGTTTCCTATCATATATTTAGGGGCCGTTTGGTTGGCAAAGGGGAATGGAAATGACTTTAGGAATGGAATGATAATGCCTTAGATTTAGATAGTTGTTTGTTTGTAAAAGAGAAGGAATGGAGGGCCACCACACAACCACCCTAACACCGCCCAAAACGTCACTCACTCCCCTCCCCTCCCCACCCCTCACACCCACCCCGTCGCGACCTCACCCTCACCCTGAAACCCTAATTACCCCCTAAACCCTGACCTCACCCGAAACCACCATAACCATCCCCAAAACCACCTCACCGCCAGTCCTACTTCCTTCGCCGTCCCTTTCCGCCGGTCCTAACCCCCTCGCCGAGCAGTGATAAGGTGGTTTTGGGGGTGGTTATGGTAGTTTCGGGTGTGATTATGATTTAGGAGGTAATTAGGGTTTCGGGTGGGGGGTGAGGTCACGAGGCCGTCTAAGGGGTGGGGGTGAAGTCGCGAGGCCGGCGAGGTGGAGGTGGGGTCACAACGCCGGCGACGGGTGGGGAGGGAAGGTAATAAGTTGATTGTGTGGTGGTGATAAGGTGGTTGTGTAGAAGTTAGGAAAGGGAATGGAAAGTGGAGAGGGGGGTAGGGTTTCAAAGTGGAAGAGTTTAGGGGAATGGGGAGGGGAATGGGATGGGGAAAAACACTTATCAAACAGCATCAATGGGAATGAGGGATGTTGATTCCTATTCCCATTGATTATTCCCTCAAACCAAACGGCCCCTTATCTCATTGAGAAGGCAAGATAGCATACTCGATCTCATATTTATCACCAAGCTTTCTGTGCTTGTCAGCATCAACTTTTGCAATCACTATTGGCTTCTCGGACTCAGCAAGGATAGCAGCAGCTGCATCTAGCTGCAATTGAAACTCAAATGCATTAGTTTCTTCAGTCTAAGTGATCAATATCTGTATACATAACAACAGGATGCAAGTACATGACAAAATTGAACATTCCATACATTAAAGAAATTTGATATTACTGAAGTAGATGCTTCTATTTAGGGGAGGGAAGTTGAACTTACTGAAGTTCAATGAGTACAAGGTTCTAGTTGTGAGACAATAACCCAAAAAGTCACATACAAATTACTGTTCCTGAAGCTCAAAATGATTCTTGTAGTAATTTGACTACTTTGTAACAAGTCTAACTTACGGAAGAATGCTGGGCATATAGAGCCGTAAAGGTGCATAGAAATATAAGACTAGAAGTATGGTAACACCTAGACAGGCAGCATTCAGTATGGAAACAATCAGAGGAACAGTGGTATTGCAAAATTTGTGGATAAGATAAAGGAGGACTTCAGCTTTGCTAGATTGTTTCAGGGAAGTGACATTATTCTCTAGATGAATCAGTAAGATGGTAAAGAAAGTGGAGAATTGGGATCATAAGGATTTAGAAGAAGCCGAAGAAAGCCAAAAATGACTTGGACAGATAAGGTTAAAGTAAGGTCCTTTACAATTTGTTCCCTTTTCTAATAAACATTATCGCAACAGAAATTTGGAGGGGAAATGGAACTCCATCTTTCCTATCCCCTCGCCTTCCTTTACCTTCTATCTTACTATCTAAACATACAACATTAGATCAGAAGTTTATAAAAAAAAAAAAAAAAAAAAAAAAAAAAAAAAAAAAT
>PYUH01000044.1:6513777-6550933 GCA_016808085.1 Suaeda aralocaspica | reverse complement strand
AAAAAAAAAAAAAAAAAAAAAAAAAAAAAAGAGGATATCTGTTGACAAGCATAGGATAAAAAAACTATACATCCATAAGCCTACCCTTTTGAGATTAAAGCATTGGTGTTATTGATGAATTAAATTTTAAAATTAGAATGGGATTTTTTAGTTCCTAATCCCGTTTAAAAGCTCCAATTAACATAAGTAATCATTATTGTCAATTCGGGTGCAATACATGGTTATTTTTGTAGCATAGTAACACATCATTATAACGAAGATTATAATATATAGTTTTAGAGGTTCCAGGGTCTCAGAAAAAAAAATTTACACGGTGCCCCTATGGTCAAAAGAGGAGCCCTAAGGAGCTAATCGGTGTTTAAAAAGCCAAAAGAAGGTCCCGGGAAAGCGAAATAAGTTTATTGTTCTCTGCTTTCGAAACATCACTTAAAGAGAGATAATAAGAAATTTTCACAGGCCGAAAACGATCGCAAGAAGTCATGTGGTCACCCAGGTTACATGGTAAAATAAATAATAAGAATAGGACGGAAATAAGATGGAGCCAGAAAAGGCCCTTCAAAAAAGCTGAAAACAAAGGTTGTAATTCACACCTTTTGGAGGTTATGAGAGCTAGGGAAAAAACATAACCGAAAATTTTACACAGTGCCCCTATGGGTTAAAAGAGGCCCTTGGACAACTTTTTGGGGTTTAAAAGGCCATAAGAACGTTCGTGCGAGCAAAAATGCTTAGTGTGGCTTTCTTCTGAAATATCTCTGAAAGAGTTGATAACAACTTTTAGAGGCCAAAATCAATCGGGGATTAATGTGGTCGCCCTGAACATGTGGTAAGAAAATAGGGTGAAAACAAGAAGGAGCTTGAAAAAGCCCTTTGAAAGCTGAAAATGAAGGATATAATTCACAATTTTTGGGTATACGATTCACAAAAAAACAAAGATAGCCAAAAGAGGCTCTATGGTCAAAAGAGGCCCTTGGACAACTTGCTAGGGTTCAAAAGAATGCTTCGTCAAAGCAAAAATGATTAGTGTGGCTTTCTTCCGATATATCTCTAAAAGAGGGATGATAACAAGTTTTCAGAGGCCGAAATCGATCATGGGGAGTCATGAGGTCACCTATAACACATGGTAAGAAAACAAGGCAAAAATAAGACTAAGCCTAAAATAGCCCTTCGGAAGCTAATAACAAAGAATATCATTAACACCTTCTAGATGTTTTAGGGTCCTGGAAAAAATTTGTCAAAAATTTTACACATTGCCCCTATGATTAAAAGAAGTCGTTGGACAACTTGTTGAGGTTCAAAAGGCCACAAAAAGCACATGTGAGAGCAAACAGGATTAGTGTGGATTTATTTTTTTTAGAGGCTGAAATCGATCGTAGGGAGTCATGTAGTCACCCATAATACATGGTAAAAAATCAAGGAGGAAACAAGACAAGACAAAACAGGACAGCATGAAACCACCCTTTAAAAGCCGAAAATGAAGGCTTTAATTCATAGCTTTTAGAGATTACAGGGTTCCAAGCAAAAAATAGCCGGATATTTTACACGATGTTCCTATAGCTAACAGAGGCCCTTGGACAAATTGTAGGGGTTCAAAAGGCCATAAGAATGAACCGTGAGAGCAAAAATGATTAGTTTGGCTTTCTCCCGAAATATCTTTGAAAAAGGGCTGATAACAATTTTAAGAGGCGAAAACCGATAGTGGGGATTCAGGTAGTCACTCGGAACAAGTGATAAAAAAAATAGGGCGAAAACAAGATAGAGCTCAATATAGCCCTTCGAAAGCCAAAAACGAAGGTTATTATAGACAATTTTTGAATGTTCCAAGATCCTAGAAAAAAGATAGCTGAAGATTTTACATGGTGCCCCTATGGTTAAAAAAGGCCCTTGGACATCTTGTTGGGGTTCAAAAATCCATAAGAACGTCCCGAGATAGCAAAAATGATTAGCTTTTAGTTGCTAAAATCGATCGTGAGGAGCCATGTAGTCACCACACGTGCTAAAAAAGATGGAGCCTGAAATAGCCCTTCGCAAACCAAAAACGAGGGCTATAATTCACAACTTTTGGTTGGATGTTCCGGGGTGCCGCAAAATAATAGATTTGTTGATGTTCAAAAGAGCACAAGAAGGTCTCGTGAGAGCATAAATGATTTGTGTGGCTTTCATCTAAAGTATTTTTTGGAGGCCGAAACCGGTCAGTGGTCCACCCAGAACACGTGTTGAGAGAATCATTGAGATAAATATATCTTTGATAAATTAAACAAGCCTCATTCTTTATTACCATATAGAAAAATGTGAAGGTGACAGAAACTATACTACTCATAGAACTAAACCACAAACAAAAATCAAAATTTCTTCTAATACTTGCAAATTAGACATAGCTTATTCAAAAGTTCAAAACTTTTTTACCAAATTTATACACCACATGGTTAAAGCAGAATATCAAAAGCCATATCTCAATTAAGCAATAAAAGGTTTCCAAACAATATAATCAAAACTCAAAACAACATAACACAAAAATCACTCCAAAATCTAAGTTAATCAATAAATTAGAAATATAATAACATCAATTGCTTAATCTAACTTTTCACCAAAAATAACAATTTCTAACAAAAATAACAACAAAATTCAGCACAATATCATCATAAAATCAATCAATCAATCAAAAATTGAAGATCTATAATAGCAAGAGAAAGGACCTCAGGGGAGAGACGCTTGCAGTGACCACACCAAGGCGCGTGGAAATCAACAAAGACGAAATCATAGGAAGAAATAGCAGAATCAAAGTTTGATTCATCCAAATTAATCACTTTTCCATTGACGTCGAATTCGTGTTCTTCACCGAAGATCGAAGAGAGTGAGGAACAATAGATGATTGCGCAGAAGAGCAGTTTAACTGCTACTACTGATCGTCTTCTCATAGTTGGTTGTTATTTTTGTTTGTTTGGAATGTTTAGAAGGAAGGTGTGTTACTTTGGAGTGGTAGACTTGTCGTGGGTACTTGTAGTTGGTTCGTATAGTTTGGTTTTGGATATTTGTGGGTTGTATGGACCTTGGAATAGGAATTTTTTTCAGCTGAAACGACACAATTTGCGAGCTATTCGAAAACGACTTGGTCTCAACTCAACTCAAGTTAGCTCGGCTTAAACTCAAACTCGACTCGAGATATTCATGAGTCGAGTTGAGCAACTCAATACTCGACTCGAAAAGCTCGATTTATATTAATTTATAATTATAATGTTGATATATGAGTTTTATTACTCCCTCTGTCTTTATTTACTTGCTACATTGGACCAAAATATGTGAGAGCTTTTTGGTCCGTATGTAGCAAGTAAAAAAAGACGGAGGGAGTAATTCATTTTTAAAATTATCAAATATATTGGTCTAATATATTATATCTCGACCATTATATACTTGGAATGCCTTGAAAATAACTAGCAAAATTTCAAAAAAAACTAGACCATCTCAACATTAATCGATAAAAGCTCGGGAATAACTCAGTCAAAGCTCGAATTGTCAAAACTCGGTCAAGGATCGGCTCGGTCAACACTCTACTCGATAGAGGTCGGATGAACTTTTGCTTAGCTCCCACTCGAGCTGTTAACGAGTTATACTCGAACTCGACTCAAATCATAAGCACTCCTAGTTTTTATGTAGAAGTGATTGTCCTACTTGTGAATACGAGTTGGGTTCAATTCGAATTATTCACAATTTGGTTATGACAGAGTTGGTTTTTTATAATTTTTTTATCAGACATTAAATCTAGTATTCCATATGATTCATTTCGTGTTTGTGTCAAATTTTATGTCAATTTCAAGTTGTTCATTATGTCAAAAGTTACACAAATGCATTCTGAGATAAACGTGTCAATTTTATGTCATTCATGTCGTGTTGTCTCTTATTAAATTCGAGTTTATCTCCATAAATTCATGTCGACTTCAAATCGTGTTATCGTGTCGTGACATGGATTGCTAGCTCGATATGCATATTATGTTTCCAAACGGTAATTAAAATTTTTATGTAAGGCAAAGGAGATTTAAAAAAAAAATGCATCAAAATTGTGTTTCAAAATTACTATTGATCACCAATAGTCTCTACAAGAGCATGATCCATTTTTGAAATGGTGGAATCTACTACGATCTCTAACAATGATTTCTCGGTTATAAATCTTCGATATAAGTTTAATAGCAAGGTGACAATCACCACACACCCTTAAGTTCTTGATCACTGTTATAGAAGTTCCTGGCAATGTATTAATGAGCATAAAAGCAATAGCAATTTTTTCACTATGATATATCAATGCTGTCTCCTTTTCTTCTTCCTCAATGTCAGCTAGCACATTCACAGTATGAGGCACATAGCCCTCTGGTTTTAGAACTCTTGTAATCTCACTTAGTATTGCGTAAATTTCCTTATCTTGAGGATGTGATCGATCTCCCATAACAAACTCATGTACACGATTTCTTAACTCCACTAAGCTAAACCCGGGTGTTTTCCTAACTCCTTCCTCCACCATTTTTGCTCTCAATTGTTGAACATCGGTCCAACGATGCTCGGATGCATAAAGATTCGAAAGAAGCACATAATCACCACAATGCTTTGGGTCTNTCATTTTTAAAATTATCAAATATATTGGTCTAATATATTATATCTCGACCATTATATACTTGGAATGCCTTGAAAATAACTAGCAAAATTTCAAAAAAAACTAGACCATCTCAACATTAATCGATAAAAGCTCGGGAATAACTCAGTCAAAGCTCGAATTGTCAAAACTCGGTCAAGGATCGGCTCGGTCAACACTCTACTCGATAGAGGTCGGATGAACTTTTGCTTAGCTCCCACTCGAGCTGTTAACGAGTTATACTCGAACTCGACTCAAATCATAAGCACTCCTAGTTTTTATGTAGAAGTGATTGTCCTACTTGTGAATACGAGTTGGGTTCAATTCGAATTATTCACAATTTGGTTATGACAGAGTTGGTTTTTTATAATTTTTTTATCAGACATTAAATCTAGTATTCCATATGATTCATTTCGTGTTTGTGTCAAATTTTATGTCAATTTCAAGTTGTTCATTATGTCAAAAGTTACACAAATGCATTCTGAGATAAACGTGTCAATTTTATGTCATTCATGTCGTGTTGTCTCTTATTAAATTCGAGTTTATCTCCATAAATTCATGTCGACTTCAAATCGTGTTATCGTGTCGTGACATGGATTGCTAGCTCGATATGCATATTATGTTTCCAAACGGTAATTAAAATTTTTATGTAAGGCAAAGGAGATTTAAAAAAAAAATGCATCAAAATTGTGTTTCAAAATTACTATTGATCACCAATAGTCTCTACAAGAGCATGATCCATTTTTGAAATGGTGGAATCTACTACGATCTCTAACAATGATTTCTCGGTTATAAATCTTCGATATAAGTTTAATAGCAAGGTGACAATCACCACACACCCTTAAGTTCTTGATCACTGTTATAGAAGTTCCTGGCAATGTATTAATGAGCATAAAAGCAATAGCAATTTTTTCACTATGATATATCAATGCTGTCTCCTTTTCTTCTTCCTCAATGTCAGCTAGCACATTCACAGTATGAGGCACATAGCCCTCTGGTTTTAGAACTCTTGTAATCTCACTTAGTATTGCGTAAATTTCCTTATCTTGAGGATGTGATCGATCTCCCATAACAAACTCATGTACACGATTTCTTAACTCCACTAAGCTAAACCCGGGTGTTTTCCTAACTCCTTCCTCCACCATTTTTGCTCTCAATTGTTGAACATCGGTCCAACGATGCTCGGATGCATAAAGATTCGAAAGAAGCACATAATCACCACAATGCTTTGGGTCTAATTCCAAAAGTTTAGTCCTTGCAGTTTGTGCTAGAGCAACATGACCATGTATTGAACTTGCACCTAATAATGTCCTCCAAATTACAGCATTAGGTTGCAATTTCATGCTTTTTATGAATTCATATGCTTCTTTCACTCTTCCAGCTCTACCTAAAAGATCAACCATACAACCATAATGCTCAATCCTCGGCGTAATACCATATCGATTTATCATCTGATCAAAATAATCAAATCCCTTATCCACCATGCCACAATGACTACAAGCATACAAAACTCCAACCAAAGTAATATCAGTTGGGGCGATATTTCGCTCTTCCATCTTCTTAAACAGCTGAATTGCTTCACCTGCCAGTCCATTCACAGCCAACCCAACAATCAAAGAAGTCCAAGACACCACACTCTTATCACTCATTTCATCAAAAATCATCTTAGCTTCCCTAATTCTCCCACATTTAGCATAAAAATCAAGCAATGCATTTCCTGCATGCATATTCTCATTCAAACCAACCTTAGCCATGTAAACATGAACCCTCCCACCCAATGCCACCGCCCCGAGCTCGGCACAAGCACACAACAAGCTAACCATTGTAAACCCATCAGGCTCAACACCCACCAAGCTCATCTCCCTATAAAAGCTAAGAACTTTATCAGTTTTCCCATTCAAAGCAAACCCATTAATCACAGAATTCCAAGTAACAAGATTTCTCACAGGCATTTCAACAAACACCTTATATGCATTATCAGGGTACTCACAAACAGCATACATATGAACTAACCCATTTTGTACAAACACTAAAGGTTCAAACCCAATTTTAATTACAACACAATGAATCATTTCACCTAATTTAACATCAAACAATTTAGAAATTGCCTTCAATAAAAAGGGAAAAGTATGAGTATCAGGGTAAATAAAATTAACCCTCATTTGGGTGTATAAATCAATTGCTAATTTAGGGTTTTCACTAAAAGCATAACCTCTAATCATAGTATTATAACTGAAGATATTAGGGTTTTGAATTTGGGAAAAGATTTTGTGGGCATATGACATTGATTTTAAAAGGGAAATTGAGAAGAAAATTAGGTGTTTTCCAAGAAGTGGGTTGTTTAAAGGAACACCATGTTTGATTGAAAATGCATGAATTTGTTTGAGTTTGTGCTTTGATGAAGCACATGATTGTAAGAGTGCAATGCATTGTTTGAGAATGAAGGGTTTTGGGTTTTCTGGGAAATTTTTGGAGCAGTAAAAAAACAGAGATAAGGGTTTAAGGGGTTTAGTTGAAGGTGATGATTGTTGTAGAAAATGTGAGGAATTTAATAGGAATTGGGAAATTTGTGGTTTGATGAAGTGCATGGTTTGGTCATTTTGGAGGTGAAGTTACATCACTTGAACATATTGCACGTTTGGACTCCCTTGGAACTCTTGGGACTTGGCGAAATTGCGGAACATGATCAATTGAGGTATAAAAGTTGACGAAATGTTTTTAATTAAAGTATGGTAGTGTCGTGAAAACTAAGTTATTTAGATGGTCCTCTAACACCTTTGTTTTAAAAAGTACTTTTTATTTTGGTGCTTAAGGAGCTACTAAAGGTAATGATGTGAAAGAGATTTGATCTCAAATCTTGAGTATTACTTTTTAAGTACTTAACAAAGTTACTACGTAATTAACATCTAGCATATATTTGTTTCAAGAGGTTACTTGCCCACAAAATTGCTACCCATAAATAATGGCATTGGCCACAAACTCACAAGACACAAGCTATAATGTCTTAATTAAAATCCAACTTCACAAACTACTAAAATTCTTGTCAACTCGATTTTTAAATGGTGTGTAAAAGTTGATAAAACGATCAAAATTAGAGTGAGGTAATGTCGTGTGTAAGCAACTCATTTAAATGGTTCCCCAGTCTTCATTTCTAAGGGTTAGCTTTTACTTTAGTTCGTAAGAAGCCACTAAGGGCAATGATGTGAAAGGGATTCGATCTTCGATTTTGAGTGTAATCTTTAAGTGTTTAATCAATACATATTAACATTACTTGTTTTAAGACAGTAGTTGCCCACAAAAATGCTAGGCATATATAAGTGGGAATTTCCGTAATGGCATTGGTCACTACTCAAAGAAGTATTTTTCTTTTTTTCCCTCTCTTCACAACTTCACAAGACTTTGAAATGTTTGTACATTACATCAACACTAGTGTATGTAGTCATTGATGACATTAGATGGTGATTCTCCATCACCTTTGTTAATTTGAAGAGGTATCGTTTATTTTGTATGTAGGAGTCTAGTGACAATAATGTGGAAGAGATTTGATTTCAAGCCTTGAGTATCACCCTGAAAGTATTTAACTAGTTAAGTTACTACGTAGTTCGCATCTATTTGGTTTAAGAGGGTAGTCGCTCACAAAATTGCTACCCATATGGCCATATACAACAGCATTTGTCACAAATTATAGTGATTTTAATTAAAATGCAACTTCACAAACTACTAAAAGTGCTTGTTAACTTCAATAGTGTATGCAGTCATTGATTTACAGGTATTGGAATAAATGACATTATAACAAATTGACAATATACTACACTTCATGTTGTTTCTTTTCTTTTTCCCTTGTCTATTCAAAGTCTGCGAGTTTTCATTCAATTTCCATCACCAACACCAACGCCAACACCATGACGTACAAAAATTTAGCTAAGGCAGCTATATCATTAAGAGAACTGTATTTACATGATATGATCCATTCAAAATTGGTACTCTTTGCTATTTACCAAAAAACAACAGCTTGATTTTTCAATATTTTAACTACAGCAGAGACCAAGTCTGCATAGTCATTGACAGATGAAAGAGAGAGAGCGCACTGAGCAATGCTCCAATACAGCAACGTTGAGATCCTATTTGATTTGGGGCTCCAACACAACTACGTGAATTTAGAGTCTTGGTACCGTTAAACAACATAAACTAGAAAGAAGTCCCTCATACACCATGATCCATCTTAGCACGTTTTGCACCTGCTTCCTGCAGCCATTCTTGGCACTCATCCGCAGTTCCAGCAGGGTATGCAAGTTGCCATTCAATTACCTTTTGTTGCTGGAAATCAAAACAAAAAAGAGAAGATAGATTAGGGCAAATTATCTCATAGAAAACCTTTCACCCTGTCACGAAAAGAATGCCTCAGTGCCTCACCCATTCTCTCACACTTGGTCCAGCTTTCAGGTTCAAAATACTTATAATGTCCTTCCCGTTGACTAATGGCTTCAACTCCCAAATATTTTCTAGATCTGCAAATTCAATCATAATAAGAATATTATTGCCAAAATGCCACAGGACTCTGAACAAAAAAAATCTACTGCAAATTACAAGAGATTCAGTCACCCATGAGGCAGATGCATGGATTGAAGAAGTAAGTTCACAAGATAAAGCCATATCAGTCAATTGGCAACAAGTAACAAAAAGAAGAGAAACTACAACAAAGATGACCTAATAAGAATATAAGATGAATACCTAGTTTTAAAATCATGTCCTTCACCAGCTTAAACAATTCTTCACTCTTCTCCAATTTCATGTCCTCGGCAGTTAATTCATCTTGTACACCATCACTATGATAAAGCAACGTCGATTCAAGCAATGCAACTGGCCAAAACTCCTTGATATCCCGGAGAAGCATACCTATGAGAATAGAACAAAATATACTCTACTAATATGAGAAAACACAACCAATACAAATCCATACAATCAATTCAGACTTATACTTATATACTTATTGACAGAAATCAATAACAGTTGGAAACAATGATATTAATCATGGTGAAGATCAGAAACAGGCAGATCCTACAAATTTGTTCAACTCGTTTTACAACCTTTAGGCTAACATGGAGCAAGAAAACGAACCTGTTAATATCCGCAATTTTAAAGTTTCAGGGATATCGATAAGAATCTTTCCACAGTGAGCTTCAGCATGTTGCACATCCTTTTCAGACTTAAGATATGAGATTAATGGAATAAATTTTTGTGTAGCACGATGTACACTAATAACCTACATAGGAGCAGGTAAAATCAAATCTTAAGGTCAGCTGTGAACTGAAGTAATCAAGAATGCGTAACAAAGCATTATCACCGCAGCAATATGACAAACAATGCAAAAGGTTTTGAACATACTGTTTCTGCATCCTTAGATTTAAGTTTGAGAGAATTCCGAAAGATGTAATCAACAGCAGGGATCTGCAAAACAAGAAAATTCATTGTCAGCCAGAGTTATAAGGGTGATATTTCATTAGCTTCAGTGACATCAAAACTAATCCTTCACAGCAGACCAGTAACTAGAGGCACATGTGTCTTATTGAGCTTGATTTCCAACAAAAAGAACAAAATTATAAGCTTATGACAAATTGACAAGGGACCACCAAGGTCTAGAATAGAAAAGTGAACAGTATCTTTAAAACATTGAAACATGCAGATAATAGAGTAAAAACAGAGAAATTAATAAGCGGGAAGGAAAAAGATCTGAATGCTACCTTTTTCTTTCTATTATCTTTGTAGATCATGCTCCTCAAAGGAAGAAACAGAGCAGCATATAAGCAGAGCCTCCTTTGTTCATCCTGAGACCATTATAAATGATTTGCATATTATTTGAATGAGAACACATTGGAATAATCGATAGGTTGTAAATGAACTAACAGAGATTTACTTTAGAACATAAACAAAAATCTCAAGAATGTTAACATACAAAGATTACCCATGAATTTAAATACGGTCTGAAAGGAATAGTGAATCATTCAACAGAAGAATATGGTACAATATCAGCAGTAACAAGACAAAGATTCAACACATTGGACCGAAATTTCTGGCTTCAAAATATAACTCCTTTGTTCAAAATTAACATATACAAAAGATTGAAATTATGCTCTATAAAAACCGAGAATAGTGTAAAAGACAAAACACACTAGAGCTTCATGCATCTACTATCAATCAAATGGGTGCAGACCAGCTACAAACCACAGAGAGGTCTATCAATTATCTTAAATTCTCATTCTTATAGGAACATGACTTTTGCTTTTGCTACTCTTACATGAAATCAGGATAAAGGATCACGCTGATAGAAAACTAAAGGGACACGGGACACCTTTATCAACAATAACATTTGTAAAAATGGTCCAAATACATAAGAAAAAAATTAGCCAAGTTGGGTATTGTTTGTTTAGTTTCAATGAGTACCTATAGGCTATAGAGCACTAAATGCAACAGATGTCAACCTATTAGTTTAAGATATCAACGGTCAAGCAGGAGCAATGCCAAAGTGAAGAAAAGGAAAAGGAATAGTATATAACTAAATGCAACAGATGCATTTACATTTTTTTTCTAATGATTATCAACATGTAGACACCTATGATTTTCCAAAAGAAAACAATGACAATACGGAAAACAATAAGTAGACTGACATTTAAGATAAGAGTTTCCAGTGACTGAACCAATCTCCATGTTGCATCCATGAAAGCAAGACATAGCCTGTTATGAACAACATAAGAAATAAGCAGTTAGCAGAGAGCAATCTTTGGGGGACACATTAACGTGTCAGTTTTATCTGAAAAAATTGCACTCATTGTTTTAAAAGCCGGTCCAAATGAAAAGGTTTTACTCAATGACTTTTTCAGTAAATATAAATACTTGAGATGCCCTAAAGTAAGTTTCTAATAAAGATTATTGACTTATGGTGAGGTCAGAAGAGAGAATGGCTCAAACCTATCACATGCTTCTGATAGCGAAGGCTCAACATTAGAAGGAAGACTAAAGACAACCCAAAATAGTTGCAAATCAAAAATATATGTCACAGCTTTAACAGGTTGATTTCCTCCAATCATGAGATCTACCTGTAATAGAAATTCAAAGCAAAAATAAAACTGGGGAAACTTCTGATAAGAGTAATGTCAGCATCAAGAAATATATAGTTACACATACTTCATGTCCTATTCTTTCCCTGCTGATCTTTTCAGCAATAGCAGCTTTCACTTCATCTGAAGCAGCAGCTTCCTTAAGTTCCTCGTCTAGTACAAAACTAAATCTTGCACCTAGAAATGAACAAATGAGGTATCATGAAAACATGCAAAGACAAGATACAAGAACATAAACAGTTGATAAGACAATCTCGGAAGAAATAAGTACCGAAACGAACTGCTCGAAGGACACGTAAAGGATCATCCAAAAAGGTCTCCTTTGGTGGCAAAGGAGTGACAATCTTTCCTAACTTTAAATCTGTAATGCCTGCAACCAAAAACAAGCCAGAGAGCATTTATAAAAGCAAAGAAGACGGGTGCAAAGAGGTATAGAAGGAGTGGGAGTAAAAACATATGGACATTTGATAGAAACATGAATTCAAGCTAACCTCTTTTAGTAAAATCTTCCACAGAATCAGTATTAATATTGAAGAATAGGCTGTCACACCAAAAACAAAAACAAACAAAAAAAATATCAATTAAATAACAATGATTAACATAATACATATTATAGCAAGAAAGTGTGAAGGCATCAACCAGGATGAAAATTATCACAAAAAACACAATACAATTTTTCACTGAATAGAATTTTACAGTCTGATATATATTCACTGCAAAAAACAACCCCCTTTTGCTAAAATGCAACCAAAGATTATAATGTATGTGCCAACAAAATTTGGCATTGCATTCAAACAAGAAATTGCTGCGATACAATGCCAAGTTATGTACAGTTCTGATACAGGCACAAACATTATACAAAAGGGTGAGGGCATGAACAAAGCAACATAAAACATAAATCTTATTTAGACTGGATACAATCTACTCTATTATTTCAAGATTCTCGATCTTTTATTGAAAATAAAAAAAGATATATGATCTTGTGAATCCCATAAGAGAGGAAACTAAGGCATACTAAGAAAATATGAAAATGGACTACCATGGCCACACATTATTGTCCTCTAACCTTCCATAATATACCTAGAATCATAGAGGAAAAGTTTAAAATAATACTACGTAAATGATTACCTGTTTATAGTCAAATCCCTCCTATAAGCATCTTGTTCTGGAGAGCCAAATGTCTGCAGCACAAACCAAGGTCAAATTAGAATTCAGAAACATCGTCAAAAGAGGCACTTGCAGTGTATGTACATCAAGATATCCATTGAATTTATAATTTATTTCTCCAGCCTCCAGTAGATGTGGTCAGCAGGCTATTTTAGTCTCAGTTATGAACTAATCCAAGCCGGTACAAACCAGTTGACTAATTTTCATGCATGGACCAGCATAGTTCTATGAATACGCTTCTTAAAAAAGTAAGCTTAGAGAAAAGGAACAAGCCTAGAATCTGAAGTAATCTAATTCCTACTAAGAAGTGATCAGATGAAGTCAAGTACTCAAGCCCTGGCTCAGTTTAGCTTGGAGACCAACCATTTAGGTCCAGGCCTCAGTGCCTGACCTAGGCCTGGATTGGCACCAAAATCAGTTAAGCAGGATCTCATGGACACCACTTGCTTCATTTTATTGCATTATCGTGCGCTTGATATCAAAAGAAACAAACATCAACAGGGTTTAAAGATGGAAGGGATTTGACCTTCATATGGCTTTCGAAATTTGAGTAATTCTTAAAATAGGCTTCGGATGAACCATGAAGAAACTACATGGTTACAGAAGTGGTTCAAGTAACCACTACACTTCTGAGGTAGTTATTTTATTTTCTTCTCAAATGCAGAATACTTAACATGGACACACATGTGCTAGTCTCAACCCTCAATGTTCCTCATCAGAATTGAGTTTCCTAAGAGCTCAAGCACAATGGAAAAGTAAATAAAAGTTCTCATTCGAACTGCTTTACTTAGTTTTGAAAGGTAAGAGGCTCACCTAGGCGCAAAAAGGGTGTGCGCATTGCGTCTCGTGTGCCTCTCGTAGGTCCAGCCTCAAGCAACAAATCAATCAATCAATCAATCAGAGCCTTAATCCCAAAAATTGGGGTCGGCTACATGAACCAAAATTAATCATTCCATATGGTCATCCACATAAATTTTCCTCCTCCATCCCCTGCGATCGAGAACCTCGTTCTCTTGTGAATCTAAAAGCTTCATATCCTTTCTAACCCCTTCCCACTAAGTCATTTTCGGTCTCCCCCCACCAAGTCTCAACCGACAAATATATTTAAAAATCAAAATGCTAAGAATCAACTAGAAAAATACAAACTTTGATGACAAAAAGGTAGGTAAATTGTATTAAAAAGCTGAAAGCTTCAGGACAATAACTCGCTTTCGAAAGGTGAGGTCTCTCTCAATATTTAGCAAACCAATTTCTGAATGATCTGCTTATCTGCCCTAATTCCTAGGTGGGTTATTTATTCTACTCCTACTCACTACAGACAAAACATCATATGACTCGGAGCTTTTCACATGTTACAGCTAACCAATTATAAAGTATATGACTCATTTGCCGTTTTTAGCTCTCCTTGTATACACATACTTGACTGGTGGCCTTGACTCACATAGTGATGTAGCACAAAAAGTCCCAGAAAAGCCAAGAGGTGTGCGCCTTTCAGGGGTTGGCATGCCTCAGCTGCTAGCGGCAATTTTAATGTGCCTAGGCATACACTTTTAAAGCCAAGCTGCTCTAATAGAAGTTTTACACTTTTGCTCTTGCACAATTGAAGATTCACAATCTTGAACAAGCTGACGATATAATCAAATTCTTAGGTCATGCTAAACAATTAGAGAAGAAGAGAATTGCAACATATACTAGTTCAAGAGATCCTCCATCTCAAAACCATATGATACTTAGGGGAACAGCTCATTAGCTCATATGGTAGTTCTATTCTTTCCGTTTGTAATGTAGGATAAGTCAATTGTCTCTCACAAATAAAATCATCAGCTCCCTAGTTCCAGCTGCCACTAAAACAAAAAAAAAGTTACCTGGAAAACGAAAATAACCATGTTTACAAGGTCCAATTGAGTGCAGGAAGGAATTTTTTATTGTGGCTTAGCCAAAACACGTAAAGCTAGAAGAAAATGAAGCCCTTAAGAACATAAATGCACAGCACATGACTATGATCTGCCCTGAGGAAGAAATTACACTTCTGACTTCCGATATGCAATTATACATTTATGCTATAGTCATCATCTCATATAACTAGTAAAAGAATTTCAAAGTCACAAAAGAAGAAGATTATAAGATGAAATACTTTGCATCGACGTCAGGTTTCTGTACTACAGGTTTACAGCAACAACAATATACCCCAATCCCAAACAATGAAGCTAGTTGCATAATTGCATGAACCAGATATCCAGTGAATCGTCCATTAACCATCTCAGGTGATCCTCTAAAGTCCAAAATCGTATCCTTCATATCATCTTCAACTACCTCCATTCAAGTTGTATATAATCTTCCTCGGCTTCTAAAATCCTCATGATATCAGCTTTTTTACTTTCCTAACCATAGCATCACATGGATAACCTTGCACTTGTTCAAACAGGCATAGTTGGTTCTCTCTTATCTTGTCCGCAATACTAATCAGTCTTACTTTCTTCTAAATATCTTCATTTCAAATGGTTTCTCTGGAAGTAATCCCAATTTTCCACACATCCATCTGAAGTTCTCAACAATCAGGCCTCTCCTATACAAATCTTCTCAATATGGTTCTTTCTCAAAACCCAAAAATTGGAACCAAAGACTCAAAGTGTTGTGATGATCAACCCATAAAACATTCAAGCTTAGGTGTATACCTAATCATCAAATTCAACTAGAAAAGATTTGCATAATATACAAAGCTTAGGATTATTATAAAAGGTTGAGTGAACGGCTATTTTAAGAATTAGACTGGGCAGTAAAACAGCAAGACGACCAGTGAATCTTTGAGATCTCCTGTAGTGATTTGGTTAGCAATCTTGACAAAGCGACATGGAACTCTTCTCATATTTTATCTATTTCATCCATTCTATAATCTTGATTCAGCATAGTCAACAGGGATTCCTTGTTTACAAAATGAACAAATCTAACTAGATGACCTCTTGCTCCCATTTCTCAGCAGCAATAACTTACTCAAATAACTCAATGATTTAGACTCGAAAACAAACCTTTAGAACTCAATAACGGAAGATTGGCAATCTTAGAATATTGAAAGAGATGGAAGCCACATCAACTCACTTTTTAACAGGAACGCAAGAACTAATGACAAGTAATAGGTTTGTCTCATGCCCTGTCCTAAACTCAAAGATGCTTAGGTCATAGATTGAGTTGTGACTTTTGGTCAAGGTTCCATTTTATAATAAAATGAGTAATCGAGTTACCCCGGCAATCCTAGATCATAGTGACAATAGCACTCACAATGACATTTTGACAAAGTATTCTTCTTACAAGTTATTAAGCTTGACTTTACATCAAAACAACAAACTCTTCATTTCAAGAATAACATTAACAATATAATCTTATTAACAACTACTATAATAATTTACCACGGTAGGGATGCGGCTATTTTCACAGTAGTCTTCAGCCCTTAAATTTACAAAATCGATCCATAGGTCAAACAGGCGCATCCTTGCAGTTTCCAAGTGTTTTGATTGATCAGGATTGCTGCAAATAAAAAAACCTTCATCATTCGACTTACATAGACAAAGAACAGTCAAATATGCTATTTGTTACATGTGTCCTCTTTCGTCAATAAAGTGCTTTGAAGTCATAAGATACAGATTAGTAACACATTGAAAAGCTGTGTTAAAGTCAAGTTGATTCCAAGCAGTGTGCTGATCCATGAACCTTGGCTTACTAATTAACAGACTAGCAAAAGCTCTTCAAACTACCTTTAACTTACCAAGTGATCAATTACCAATGTACAAATCCTATATTTAAATGAAATCACTTTAATGCTCTAGTTTTCTTCTCTACATCAGTCTCAAGACAATTAAGAGATATACCCTATTCTTTATTTTACACAGAAATTGCAATTCCTGTCAATATAGCTTTCAATGATAAGTTGAAACTATTGGTAGATCCTGGAAAAGATTGTGCATTTTGCAAAAATGGTCACTGAGGAATAAGTAGAGAATAAAGGGGTAAAAAGAAGGGGAAAGAAAGAAGAAGCTTAAGGTTTGGACTTTGGACTTGGTTAATAGTGTGGACAATGAAACAGTGACATTCAACAGTTTCAAAAACCAAATGCTAAAGTATAATCCTCACTGGAAGAGAAAAAACATATCATACCAGCACGAAATACTGGCCATGATGAAGTCAAGTCATAAGTACATGAGATATGCATGAAAATTTAGGGTAAACCTAAGATGAAATGGACTATAGGATTTATACACATACCATTGAATGACGCCAATTCCTTGAACATCTTCTCCGGTATTTGTAAGGTACTCATTGATCTTTTCACAAAACTCTTTACCCATCATTTTGTCTATAGCTACATCAATGTCATAACAATCTTTTCCCAGTAGCTGCATAATTACAAAATAACAGATGAGGATTAATAAGAATGGCATTTAGAGATAAAATAATCTACAATACTCTCTACATATATTCCTTCTTATTACAGCATGCACACGACACAAAGATAGATGGAGCGACTTGATAGGGAGAAAGACACAAAAAATTGTAGGAAATGATATGGCAGAAAGTTTACTTGCTTATTTTCATATGACCAACGTGCCTACAATTCCAATGGCCCGTTTTGGCAATTGCTACTAAATGGTGGTAACGAGAATAAATTTATATCTATGTATTCACGGGCAGTATGATAAGTTGATAAATGTCTAAGGGAATGCAACCCCATCCGAAGTCCCAACCAGGTGTTTCATTCCCTACCAATACCACTCTCTCAACTGACAATAATTAAGAGTTATAGTAAAATTAAACAATAAATCAGGAAAATTTGGGGTATATAGCATTCCCATGAGCAGTAACTCATGTCTCTTGAGTCTCCTAACAGGCTAACAAACTCAATTGAAAATTCATTCCCCTTACTACCAATTAGTACCAATTACTTGCACTTCAAAAGTGGAGAATTTAATAACAATCAAGTAATATAAAAACTCAATTTTCATCAAAACACCCCCCTCAAAAAGTCAAAAATCAATTTTTTCAACATCAAAAGACCAAAAATCACATAAATATTAGAGTTTATGCACAATGTATCTCAATTCACCAAGATAACTTTATTAACATTAAACTTATCAACAAATTCAACATAAGAAAATACCAAAATCCTCATAACATTTGCATATTTTCTCAACTAATTCATCAAATTCTACACAGCACAAATGCCAATAGAAAAAAAAATTCTCACAAAAACCCAACTCAAAATAAACTCATACAACAACATAACATCAAATAAATCAAATTAAATGAAAGAACCAAAGATTCAAGCCTTGTCAAAATCAACAAAACAACCAAATTTATCAAAAAAAAAGCCAATATTTCATAAAATTCTCCAAAATCACAACTTATAAATCAAATTCCACAAAACCAAATGCCAATAAAATAACCCCACAAAAACCCAACTCATACAACAACAAAACAACCAAAAAAAACATCAAATTTATCAAATTAAAACAAAGAAAAACAAAAAAAAAAAATTAAACCTTGTCTCGAACCCAACCACCAGCAACACGAAGCTGAATATCAAGATTAAAGTGATGAACAACATCCTTAAGACGGTTAAAAATTAGGGTTTCTTTTTCAGTAAGATGAATGTTTTCGTTGACTGGAATAGTCAAAGGGGGTTCACAAGCCATTGTTGGTTTGTAATGGAGGAAAGAAGAAGAAGAAGAAAGTAGGGTTTTAGGAGGGTTTAAGAGAGTTGGAAATTTAATGGGTTTTTGAATTTGAATGATTTTGTTAGGGAAGAAGAGAAGTTGAAGAGGGTGATGAAGAAGTAGGGATTTTGGGTTGAGAATGAGTTTTTGTGCACATGGCGCCACTGCTCTCATTTTTGCTCCATTTTTTTGGGGTTTGTGGGTTTTTTGAGTTTATGAAATATGTTGCGATTTTGGCTGTGGCATGGACCGATTTGAGAGACTTACTCGAAGTCGACGGCTTGACGGTTGGGTAACAACCGGTAGCGGGCTTTTTTTTAATTTCATATGGTTCACTTTTTTTATTAATTAGATTTGGTGTTCAGTTTTATGTGGCTAGTTTTCAATCCTTTTCCGATTGTTGTTATGGGAGATCGAACACGGATCTTTCCCACCAAGTGTAATTTTAAAATTTTAATGATCACTACCCTAACAATTAATTGTCGAGCTTTGGTTAGATCAAATTTCAAGAATTTTGGTACATGTGTGCGATAATAATTTCGGTTGAGGTGTACGTGTGAAGGGGTGTTCATGGGTGGATAGTGGGTGGGCAGAAGGTGGAAAGTAGTTGGTTTAGGTTGGCTGGAGGTGGAGATGAGTGGAGTTTGTTGTGTAGTGGTGGCATGGTGGATATGGTGGTTGTTGTGCAGTGGTGGAGCTAAATGCGGTGGTCGCAGTTGAGATTTGAGATAAGTAATTGGGTAGGGGTAGTCCCATAATATTGTCAAAACATGTCATATTTTGTACAAAAATTAAATAGTGCGTATAGATTTTAGGCGGTATTTAACAACCCTCATGCAATAGTACAAGTATTTAAAGATGCAATTAATAGTCGAACACTAGGTTGGTTGTATGGGGAATTTCATTGGAATGTTTTTTTTTCCGTTGACGTTCTTCATATTTTCTTTATAATTGTTTTGACTTGTTTAATTGACGCTAGGACTTCTTGGGAATTTTCATTGTTTCATTACCCCAGAGTCCAAATGTCCAACCAAAAAAAAAAACGTGGAAAATTAGTTGATCAGGGAGTAAATGAATCACCTCTAATACTCCTACTCCATTTTAAATCAATCCAAAAGAACAAGTCTTCATATACACGTTGACTTGTTGAGTTGAAATAACACTTGACCTATCACTAATTCAAATCACTATGACTTTCATTAACACTACAATTTGATATATGTAGAAGTATTCCTCTATATCCTACAGCCTATCCGTATTCCCCTTTTCCGATAACAAATGGACATACATATACAAGTATTGCGACAAGCTGTAATCACCAAAATTGAAAAACCATCAGCAGTTCTAAAACCACCCCCTGGTCATCATCAAAGAATAATCAGCAAATCACAAAGCTCTGGCGTTCCGTCCCCCACGTCTACTAACAGCTTCACAAAGACGGCAGGGCAGTGTGTCAAGGCTCGTTGCGCGAGTATTCCCGTAATTACCAAGCACACCACATCTTCTCCAAGCATGGTATTCCGCATAAGCAACTGGGTCATTAGCAAGTACCTTAATGTAAGATGCTAGTTTCTCCAACGAACTAAATTTACTTCCATCAATAATCGAATGTGGGGGCACAAAGTCCCATACATTTGGTGCCCCAAAATAAATGGGAATAGCTCCGGAGTCAAGGGCATAAAATAGCTTTTCAGTGACGTAACTCTCTGTCATAGTGTTCTCAATGGCAAGGACAAACTTGTAGTGAGACATAGCACAATGTAAATGATCCCACCACTTAGGAGAGGAAACAGGGTCTTTAGCGCATTTTGGATACATTGAAATTGCCATGTCCAGGCCACCGACATTGTTCAAGCACTTCCCAAAAGAATGATGAGGTAACAAGGCAAGAAGCCTCTTAGCAAGATCATTTCTCTTGGAGAGGCATCGAGATGATGACCAATATACAAGAATATCCTGGTAAAAAGAATTCCGCATAAAATACATGATAAAGAAACTCAAGCCTAAGAAGAAAATCATGGTTTTGAGTTAGCGGATAAGACTTACATTATTTTTCTGTGAAGACACGTGATAGTTTCGATTGTTGTGAAAAAGAGCTCCAGCGTATGTTGCCTGAACATCATCCTTGGCATGATAGCTAACAAAAATATCTTCATGTCCTGATCGTCTCCTACCAGCCTCGAGATCCAAGTATATGCGAAGTGGGTCGCCCACAAGTCTCTGGAGAATAATCAAATTTTTATGTAATGTACTTCGACAAAATAAAATATGAAGTATCAAGACCCATGGCAGGTAGAACTTGGTGAACATGACAGAGTTATTGAGCATATATTTTCACAGGCATATTAAGAAAGGATACAACAATTCCATCTCAGTTTTATTCAATATTTGGTCACTTGATACTGAATGCTCAAAAATGGAGATTCAGATGCTCTAAGCCTCACATAGAGTTAAAAGACAATCCCAAATTCCAAGTATGAAGTGAATATTTTGTCACAGTTTTGAGCAACACAAATGAGTCAAATAATTTATCTGCTTGTCTTTATAACATCCAGTTGATGGAGAAACAGAAGTAGGACAATAACATCGATCTAGTAAACACACTATCGCCTGAGGCACAACATGCAGACTGTATATGAACTTACTAAAGCCGCTACTCGGTGCTGCTACTACACAATGTAATCAGTTAAACTTCCAATCCACCATCCCAAAAACATCTCTTGTTGCAGCAGCATCCACCCCCAAGTTTGAAGGAAATAGAACTTATCTGCAAATGGCAATACAATATGGATCTGATCCGAAGCCTTTTAACCTGAAGGAGGAAAAAATGAAAATCTGACTCAAAGTAAGAAAAGGGTTGGGGTCGAGTCTCTCTCTTTCTCCCTCTCTTCTTCTCTCTCTTAAAATCAAAGATGATCAGTCCCAATTTCAAGTTTTACTCTGAATCTCAGACTAAGATGCAATAATTTTTACTGTTATAGTTTTACGCAAACATATTATGCTATGCTTTGTTACATTGTGTGTCCCCAAATATGGTTGATGAGCTTTTATATTCATTGAAAGTCCTATATATATATATTGTCTATTATTATCATATAATCAAGCATTGTTGTTTACAAAAGCTTATATGGAGGACCCATATCAAAGATAAGGAAAAATTGAATTAGTAATATGATGCGCAGGATTGGAAGTAGAGTCGATGTCAGTGTGGAAATCCAACTAGTAGTGGATTGGAGTTGGATTATTCATTGAAATCTGACCTGTAGGCTGTAGCCAATCCAAAACTTTGTTTATGCGTTTATGGTTCAATTCCCTAACATTTATCTGATGTTAGGCTATGTCAGTTGATTCTTATATCAAGGTTTTTACTACACCAATAGTTCATAGAATCAACTACTGGTCATTCAGCAATACAATGACAGATTGACTGAGGCACTAACATATACTAAGTACTAACTCTCTTCTACAATAGTATAATGACTGCAATCTCAACTGGAAAAGCTACTTATGGTTTGAGGCTTTGAGCACCATGTATTCATCCAACTTGGACCACCACAATGACTATTTACCATTCAGCATTACAATGACAGGTTGAATTTAGATTAGCCATTTGAACAGCAAAAACTAAGCAAAATCCCTGAATATAGGTATTGAAGGAGCAAATCTGTTAACTATCCCCAAATTTGACTCCAAAAGACGTAGCAGTATTTAGCTCCACACCTATAAAACATATTGGTTTATGACTGCTAATAAACATATCTCAGAATTTGAACCTATTATCTATTGTGCAACTCTGATATGCACTCAGTATTGTACTTATGCACAAGAATGGTTTATCTATAGATGGCTATTATTTCTGAAGGTGAGAATGACAAAGAAAACATACAAACTCACTTCTTATTTGCACAATTTCGCTACGGCCAAATCAAACATGTATAAGCTTATTTACATTAAAATGAGTCAATCCCCAAAATATGCCTATTGCTAGTGAGGAGTTATGCACAATAGACTTTATTGATATTATGGAACACTCAATATTGGAGTCAACCAAACCTGGCTCAAAGAGCAATAAAAATCCTATATTACAAAGCAATAAAGAGTAAGCACTAATAGGACATGTTGTTTCCAAATGCATTTCCTAACAAGAAAGCCCACTTTTAGGATTTAAGGCAACTAAGCATTCCTAATTACTAGTCTCTAAGAGGGTTGTCCTTTATGGTAATGTCCAAATGACAACCTTCCAAACACCCATATACTCCAACTTGGAAACCCCTTCTCCACATGTACTTCAGATATAGTACCACAACCTATTCGACATACCAAAACTCAAAACTTCGGCACTAAACTCACGTATGTTCTCTTTATCTTCAAATCAGTCACTACAAGCACAAGAAAACTAAAGCAACAGCCTTTTTCTTTCAACTCTCCTGATCATTACTATCATAAAAACTCGGTATTTCTTCCCTGCTACACCTCATGCTCATTCACTGCGTTTGAACAACATTTCCTATTAAACCACAAAATCGAACTAACTAGTACCATAAAACCACAGTCTCTACCACAACACAATTTAGTTTAGCAATTTTCACTACTACATCTCCACGAGTGTACCCTAATACCCAAAAACCTGATTGATAAGGGACAAAATTAGTAAACTCTACACCTTCCATCAATCCCAAGATTCTTCAAAGATCACTTCCAAAACAAAACCATGGCAATATGTTTTACCACAACATCCACCAAAACATACTTTACCCAAAATTTACATTTACATCCCTAAAACATGTCATTTTCAATCATTTCCCAACCTAAAATAGATCTCAAATTCAAACCTACACCACCTATCTAACAAGATTGATAATATCAAACATTGATCACAAATCACTATTCTTATCGGGTGAACTCGAAAAAACAAGCATCTTCCGGTCATTTGCCAAACATTATCACATCAACTCACACAACAAATCATAACATTACATCTCTAATTACAACAACAACCACATTTCAAATATTAATCAAGTTTCACACCTTAAAATGCATTCCAAACTCAATACTCTATACCATTTTCGGAAATATATTTAATTTCTATCTAACACCCCGAGTGCGCTCTTATCCGACGCCCATGGCGCTCGTTAGCAAGATCCCAACAACAAATGTAACAATCAATCAAAAACAAAAATAAGTAAATAGTGAATTGAAAAGATTATACCTGCAAAGGAGGGGTAGTGGTTTCAAACAAAAGGGCATCAGGAGGATCAGCAAGAACCTCAGATTTAGTCCAAAAACAACTCAACCCACATTTACATTCATACAAATTCTCCAAATTATCAGGAATCCAAGTCCACCCTTTTACCAAAACATTCACATGCTTCAATTTCAACTCTTTCCCACAAAAGTTTCCACCTTTTTCATCAACTTGCAATGAATTTGACCCATTAATTGAACCCGAATCCTGAAACTTTTCCCTGAATTTGGGGCAACCCATTTGAGAGTCCCATTTTCTGAAGGCACCCAGTAAGTTGGTAAATGGGTCGGGTTTGGTGGGTTTTATATCCGGGTTAGTGAGTGAAGCAGATGATGGGGTTTGGAAGAATCCAGAGAAGATGATGAGGAAGAAAATGAAGATTAATAACATAATTGATATTGTAATTGGGTTTGTTATGGGTTTCGATCGCATGACTTACAAGGGTTTTGTTTGATCTTCCTATTTTCTCATGAAATTAAGTGGAGAAGAAGAGAGACAGAGGTTTGGTGTGTTCTACTGACTACTGTTGCCTGTTGGAATGTTTACTTTGAAGTTTATTTCAGTGGGTATGGTCGACAAAATTAGTTTCAGGTGTTATTAGCGGTAGTTGTTGGCTATTGGTTTTTGATTAGATGTTGGGTTTTGATAGCTTTTAAAAGTCTAGTTGTTAATGATATGTGTTAAAAATGTTTTTATTTTATTATTTTTTTTTTCTTAGAGAGATATGTGTTTAAAATGTTAAATATTGTCATTATTATTAGTTTTCAATATATAATAGTCAAAAGCTCTCTAAAAGCTACTTTTAAACTTTTTTGTATTAGCTTTTAACAAAAGTTAATTTAAAGTTATCTCTACCTCTAAAAGCAACTTAAAATACTATTTTGCCGAATACTAATAGTTTTTTATTGTAGTGTTTAGTTGGATTGAAAAGCTAATGCCAAACACGCCCTAAAAATAAGTAAATAATTAAATAAACGTAGCCAATAGTGGACTATGTAACACCGAGACGAATATGAGGTTAAAAGGGAAGGGGACGAAAAAAGACGAAACAAATTTTATAGAAATATGACATGGATATGGCAAAAAAGTAATTTTTTTATTACTTATATATATATATTTTTTTCAATATTAAGATGAATTTTTATAGAGGTACTAAAATAGAAATAAACTAATTAATTCATGAGTGATGCTCATTGTTAAAATAAATATATTTGGAATCAGCTTAATTTATCAATTAGAAATATATTTGGAATTTATTATCCTTTCTTAATATTCAGCATTTTGCTTTTGTATAATAAGAAAAGAGAAAATAAATAGTTAAAATAATGGTTAAGGAGAGGAGAAAATGTGATTTAAGAGGGAGAGTTGGTTATAGTGACATCCGCTTTAGTAATAGATATACACATAACACTAACATATTTTGCAAAGTGTTTTTATTAAATGTAGAATACTTTGTAATTACCTTATACAAAAGGTATTTTGTGAAACAATAAGCATGAAACAATAGTTGGAGAAGAAAATTATTAAAATGAAAAGGACTTATGTGGTAGAGACGTACAAGTGTGACAAAGAGAATTGGTGTTAGGGAACCACGGTGGCAAATGGCAAGTATTAAGAATCGATCATATATAGAATCGCCTGAAAATTAAAGATGGAACTCTAATCAATTGAGTTATTACTCACTCTCAAAATATTTCAATATATAAGTTAACTCTTTATCTTCCTCAAGAAACCACCTACTTGTATTTCTATTATGCATTTTGAAACCAAAATTTGCTTTAAAGACAATAGTTTACATTTTACAACAATTGTCGTCCCAAAGTACCTAGTTCTTCACCTACATGACCTTGAGTCCCTGACTAATCCTGTTGTCCCACCTCCTCTACGACTGTACCTTTTTCGTCACTATGTTGTTTCTAATTCAGACACCGAACGTGAAAGGTCGACCCCGTGCTTTATTGATAGAGTGGATGCGCATATATCAAAGATGCTTAAGCATTAAAATCTTGTGGTTATAAGTTAAAACCACAAGGACTTTAAAATTTTGTGTCATAAAACTGTTATAATTACATAAAACTAATTGTAATACATACACTTATCACTTATGCAAATCAAGGTGAATAGGATATTTTTAATGTTTTTTTTTTTTTTTTTTTGCAATTCAACTTCAAAGTTGGTCTATAAGGATTCAAATGACCTCCAAAACATTGACCAAGCTATTTGGCACTTTGGCACACAAATGTAGGTATTTTTTTGTCTTTTTTCGTTAAAAGTTAATAAAACAGTTATTTATGAGTATAAATTAAAATATTTAAAAAAAATTTTTGGGTATAAGCAAAGAATTTCTTAAAGTTTTTAGTGCAACTTATAATTTTAAAAAGTTTGTGGGCATAAATGAGAGTTAGGTTATCTGCGATTTAATTAGGGCCTGTTTAATTCAACTTAAAATCAATTCAGTTCAGTTCAGTTTAGTTCATCTCAGCTAAGTTCAGTGCAGTTCTGTTTAACTCCGTTCAGTTCAGCTCTTCTTTTATCTTGCTAATTATTAATCCTTAATAAAAAAAATTCAGTTCAGCTCCAATCAATTCAGTTCAGTTCAGTTCAGTTCAAGTGTTTTCGACTGAAGTAAACAGACCTTTAAAGGCTTAGCTATTTGTGGTGTAATGGCTTTTGGCCTTGTTTGCTTAAATGGGCGCGTGCATGACCATCAGGCATCAGTGCATGCATGTTAGTGAAGTTATCAGTCATAAAAACATGATGGACAGTTCAAAACTTCACAAGTCGATAAGCTATTGTTCCCATGGGTGACCATATGACAATTGTATGTGACCACGTTGTAACTATGTGGAAACTCTACCTTAAGGTTGCTACTTGCTCTTGCTACATAACCTGCTATGGTCACCAATTCCTCAATGTCATTCAACATAAAGTTTTGAGCATCGCCATTTATATTTGTTATGATAGTAAAAAAAAAAAAAAAAAAAAATAAAATCTAACGATAACAATTTCCAATATAAAATACAATTATATATTTCGAAAAATAATAGAATTCCTTGTATAGTATTTGTTATTTTGTTAATAAGGAAAGGTTAAAGGAAGTGGTCTAGTTAATTACCATACAATATTTCTCAAGCTCGATTGATTGTTTCTTCGAGCATTTGACTTATATTTGTGCATAACTGCATACTACTAATGTAAAATTATAATTTATAAGCTTATGCTGAACACATATAAATCAATTTAACACCATCAAAATTGAAACACACAATTAATTATGAGATGTGTTCAATCACATAAAAATTCATTAAAAAAAAAAGCCTCTTTTTTTGAGTCAAATTCATATATTTCAATTCTTTAATCTGAAGTTTAATCTCGGCAAGATCCAAGTTTTATAATTTTTTTTACTATATTTAAATATCACAAATTTGTAAGATCGTGTTGGAGCTCATCTAAATTCAACTTTCTAATCCTTAGCAAGTTCATAGTAAATTAATTAACTTCATATTGAGTCAATCTTCACATGAGTACGTGTCAAATGTCCACACATTTTGAATTATTGAGTGCACATAATTAACCTTCATCGTTGTACTACATTTAACCTATATCCATCACATGCAATTTTCTTTCAATTAGAATAGGCTAGAAACTAGAAAGGACTAATTATATACTAGTAGTTCCTTCATTAAAAGAGTTCAATAATGCTTACTTCAATTATTCTCAATCGGATCTAAATTTATCCAATCATTTCATCACAAACACCTTAAATAGTATACGGAGTATGTAACTACTTGTTAGTAGACTTGCCATGTTAGGGACTTAGGGATATAAACCTCGAAAAACTCTTTGTATATAGTTGGGAATTGTTCGTATTATTAATTCAAACTGAATCACTTCAATCATTTTACACAGCAATAACTCTAGTCAATCTTCAAATAAAACAAGCAAAAAAAAAACCTAGCTAAATCCAAATCCTAGTATATCCTACTACCATGTACTAGCTACAAGCTAAGTCGACAAAGCCATAGTATTAGTATACTTCAAACAACATAGATATACTCGCAAATCTTCTGTTTTATTATCTTTGCTCCACTTTTGTATTTTTTGATTGTCCAAACCTTTACTATGTTTTAATTTATGAATATAAAATACATATGATTAGACCTTTTTCACTTTTACATGAACATTTTCACACCTACCGGTAAAAAAAAAAAAAAAAGTTCCTCTACCCTTTTATGTACTCTTTTATTTGAACGGAACATGTATAAAATAACAATGTTTAAATAAAATATTATGGGACGGAGCGAGGAGCACCTTTCATGTACCAACATAGTGGCCAACAGTCCAAGTCTCTATTTGTGCAATTTATTTCGCAAGTATGGAAGCCCTGTGCAATTATAATCTATGCATGTGAAACCCTGGGAATATAAATTAAATTCAATCAACTAACACATCTATCTGATCTCTAAATATATCCCTTTTACCACCTTTAATCTTCATGCACTCCATTCTTTTTAATTTGCATGGACATTAACACCTCCACGTTACTTCCATCTCCTGCTTCTGCACCGTTTTTTTTTATTTACTTTTTAATCTTCCTTATAAATTTACATACTTCTAAGCTTGCCTTATATATAGGAGTCCATAAAAGCATATACGAAGTATCAAGTATTAAATAATCATTTTACTACAAATTATATCAACCGTTATTCAATTCCTTTCAACACTTACATAGCTTAAAAAAAAGAGCCTACTATAACAATGCCTAGAAGAATTGAAGCAGAAAGCAGTGTGAAGGCACCAAGAGGCTACTTCGTGGTGTATGTAGGATCCAAGATGACGCGATACATTGTGCCTACACGCTTCTTAAGGAACGCGATTTTTCAACAGTTGCTAGAGAATGCTGCAAATGAGTATGGCTATGATAACCAAGAAAAGATTGTTCTTCCTTGTGACGAATACACCTTCAATGGAATTGTAGGTTCTCTTGCTAAGAGGTCGTGATACTCGTCGTACGATGTAACATTATCTTTAAATAGTTAGAGATCATCTTAAATAATGTTAGTATGTGTTTATATATATATGAAATGTGTGTGGCATGTGTGCATGTCATGTATGAGAGTAGTGCTCTTTTGTATTAGTGTTATTGATCACTCTCATTGTTTATTAAGTAAATTAGTGGAATGCATTATGTATGTACCGTAATAATGATGGTTAATGTGTACTGAGAAGCAAGTGCATTGTTTCATATATTGAAATGTTATATTTTCAAGTAATTTATATAGTGCAGTGTACCATATAATATGATGTTTTATAATTAAGTACATACCTCAGGAGTACTTGTTTAGTATCATAGTTTGAAATACTCACAACATGCTAATTCACCACGAAATATGAGTATAACATTTCGATTGACGTACATGTGAATTGAATTTCTAATTCCACTTGTTAAAACTATATGAATCGTTATTATTGGTTTTATAAACATTTTATGTATTATTAATATCACTTCTTTTAAAATTAGTTTCATACACAAAGTTAAATATGAGATTGAATTTCATTTAACACAAAGAATTTACAATGAATCACTTCAAAAATACACATGAATAGCATGATATATGTATGTTTTTTAATTCAATAATAAAAGGAATGTCATAGGTCGACAAAGTTAAAATCCAATAAATCACATATACCCTAGCAAATTAAAGGAATTTGTTTTTCTCTCGTATTGGTAGGGCTCAATAATAACGGCATATTAACTCCCAAAAACAACCTTTGTTTTCATGCGCACTTATATCATCATATGCAACTATGCAAGTAATCAAAGCACAAATACTAGCACTGGATAAATTTGATGCCTTCCTTATGCAGCTATACTACAGTACATTCTTACAGAAATGTAATCCAGATCTAATATATAATTGTACTGCACAACTATTACAAAAGGATTGTTTACTACCTCCAATTTTTTCTTGATCTTAAAAAGGTTTATAGGCTTATAGTGTACAAAAATCAAGGTCAGAAGAGCAATTACATATTTATATGTGAGCTTTGTGAAGATCAAAAAAGGGCTAGTAAGCTAAAGGGAAGAATGCATGTCAATTGCATGTTTCATGTATATGAATGTTTGTATGTGTTAATTAGAGCCTGTTTCAGTTCAATTCAGTTCATCTCCAATTGGTTTAGTTCAATTCAGTTCAGCTCCAATCAATACAGCTCAATTCAATTCATATGTTTCAGCTGAAGTAAACAGGCCCTTAGTACGTATGTAGGATGTACTTACTGTTGGAAGTTCTTGAGTGAAAAGCAAAGGAAGGAGAGACTTGATACTATTACCAAAGTTCATTGCTATGGGAATATTGTATAAATTACAATATTATTGCCCCTTAATGTTCGAATTAATGCCTAATGGTACGGTCATAATATTAATGGCCTCCCAAAACTTTTGTAGATTCTCTTCTCAACTTCATCCTATAAATAGCCTTTTAAATATTCTCCAAGATGGATATAAAAAATCAAAAATATCACTTGTCTCTCTAAAAAAATTCCTTTAGGTTTTAGGCAATAGTCTGAGTTCCAATCGGAGTTTGTGAGTGCACATAAATTTCGGCGCCGTGCAAATCCTGGAGGGCGACCGCGGATTGTTTGACTACTGCACCGAGGTAGCGCGGAATCGTCTTTTAGGACAGTGGTCCACCATGACGCGACAATTATCCATTTTACTATTCATGATTTCACGATCCAACAGATAAGTTGTTTCATTTCTACCTACTACTTATAACACTTACATGACAGGATATAATATGTTAATAATATAATTTGTGTTATCCATGTTAATTCTTAGTAACCGAAGCTATAAAAACTTTTTTTCTTAATAGAAAACGTTCAACTCGATGTCCACAACTAAATCTACTATTGTATTAAGAAGTACATAACAATTGCGGACATGTACCTTAGTTCACTAGCTAAGAGAAAATGGGTTAAATATTAACGTTCAATTCGATACTCATTTGCTCATTTGAGTTCCAAATAGATGTAAATAATCGCATTGGTTGTATCTTATTACAAGGTAGATATGTATATTACTTTGATTGATGAATTCGGATGACATTGTAGATAATATATTCGTTTCTATAATGTTAGTTTGCATTTTTAACTAACAAATTAAAAGAAATGGGGGAGCTATAATGCCTAACGGAATTAGTGCCACATGCAAAATATGATATGCCATGTCTAATAAATACAAGTATACAACAAATACTTAGGATACTCCATAACATATCAACCATCAACATGATAGATTGATAGTGATTGGAGTGAAATGGTGCAGTGGTCGTTATAATAGTAATAAACTATGGGTTTACAAATAATACAGTTATTTATTAACGGCAACAACGGCCACACAAAACAATGTGTACGTACTGAGCTCAGTTATATGAAGAAGTTATGAACTAGCTAATAAAGAATCCCAATTCACCACTCAATCAATATTTATTTTGGAAATGTATGTATATACTAGAATGATATAAATTCGAACTTAAATCAATATATATATTTTGTTGGTGCAATCAAACTTTGATTACAGAAAAGTAGGGATATGGAAAGAAATTATGAAAAATCAAACTTTGATTGCTAAAATGAAGATCCAACGATGACAATGAAGTTTGAAGTTTAGTTTTTCTTCAAATACAAAGACAACAACCTATGAGGCTATGATTAATTTCTGAATATAACTAAGGCCCAAAAGGCAATTGAAAAACCTACAACTTGACCAAATGCTCCGGCAGAGAGACTTCTAGTAGAAGGGTGTAGCTAGCCGTGTAGGGCAACTTGAAGCTGGCACTTCAAATGTGGATCCGGCTCATTGAAGTGTCTGCTTCAATATCTCGTAAAACTCATCTAGCATGTATCAATTTGAAGCAATAGCTTCAACTTTTTAAGCACCATCTTCAAACTACTTCATAACCTACTTGTATTTGATTGGCCGTGAATCTACCCTCCCCGGCCAGTCATAATATGCAACTTTTTTTAGAAGAAGATAAGACACAATATAATATTATACAAAAATTAGTTTTATATTCTATCATCGGTCTATCATTGAGGTTCGCAACTTCTCCTCCCAACAAACTCTCAAGGGCATTAACTCACTATGCTGCTTGGGACTAAAACCAAGTCTTTCCACGTGAGAGGATAATTAAAGAAATAAAGAATGTAAGCTTAGCTAATTACTCCGTGCTTTGTAATAATCTGTAATGCTCTAATGGCTCTCTGATATGCCATATGTACAAAGTACATAGGTTAGTCAACCAAGTCAACATACCTAAAAAAATCGTACGTTGACTAACATTTAACGCAAACGTACTTAAACATCAGTGAACCCTAAAATATAATTAAGAGTTTAGCACAAGTTGTTGTAATTAACCACTTTAATTTTATAAAAACTCATTTAGCACAAGTTGTTATTATCAACCACTTTAATTAACGTTGCATCCGTACAAGTTCTTGTAATTAACCACTTTTATGACTTTACGGTGCCGTACATTAACAGCAAAATTCTGCAAGTATACATTGATTTTCAATTTCGACACTAAATCTAATAGACATGCAGTATCAGAATCATGCTCTCTGATATTAATCATTTATGTATACGAGACCAAGTGACCAACCCCATTATAATTAATTAGGAATTTTTGAAGTAATCTTTAATCACCACTCAACTCATTCATCAGTGAACCCTACAACATAAGATGCAATCCCTTGACATCTTAATTAGGAGCTAGCTAGTTTCGATGTGATTTGCATACGTTTTGACTTCTAATTAACCACTAGGCCAAGATTTTCACACAATGTATGCATGCACTACACGCCGTCTTGATGGCTAATATACTCGATTGTTGAGATAAAATATATAACCTCTTGATAGAGTATTTAAATTTAATTATGAACCAATTTTAACCATCATGTTAGACTTTTGTTTGAACTAATCCTTTAATATGATTGATAGAATATATAACTTATCAGGCGCCTCAACGGCTCAACAATTATCTTATTGGTTAAGTTAATCTTTTAATATGGTATTATCGATTCTAGTGTAACACAAAGATTACAAATTCAAATCTCATACATCCATCATTTCCAAGTAAAAATGCAACGTATGCGTTCATAACTTAACTGTAAATGTTGAATTTTTTTGATTTTTTTTTTTGTTTATTATTATTATTAAAAATAATCTTGGAGGAATAAGTTCAATTCGGCTTATAAATGGAGGAAATGGTTCTTTTTTTAACGCAACCTAATTAAGTAGTTGGCGACTAGCTTGGTTTGGACGTATGTTCACGTGAATCGTACGCATGCATGGGACCGTGTGAGTGTGATCGATTCCCAGATGACTCCACTGGCCCGCCCAACTTCTAGTTGCCGTTAACAGTTAGCTAGCACTTAATTTTATTCCCGACACTAGTTTGACTGTCACAACTTTACAAAGTTGTAATGTGATCAATTTTCCAAGCGATTAATGTTATAAACTTAAAACTCACTTTACCATAATACCTCCTACATTTAAAGGAAACTGCAATAAGAAAAAACAAAAACAGTCCTGATACTCATGGATCAATCGTATATTTCTTCATACGTTTTATCATGTATTTGTTTATGTTTCAAACGAGTTTTCATGTGATTGATGAGGAAGATGATAAACGCGTAGTATAATAATATGCCAAATTATAAATTTGGATCTTTATTGCCTGTGTATGGTGGGGTGGGGCCGTGGGGTGTGGAGGGTGTTAAAGTATCGCTAAAGGGGGGAAAAATATATATTATATAATTAGGGTTTAATTTGTTCATTAGTTTTCATGTTAATTTCGGTTCGGTTCAAATAAACTTATATCTGTTTAATACCTAATTTCCTTTTTTCGTAAACAATTTATTTAAGCTATTTTTAGTTCAGTTCGGATTCAATTAGTTAAACTCAAATTAATTCAGTTCAATTCACAACAATACTTGTTACATTCCATTATTTGCAATTTTGTAGTACTAGCACCATTTGGTGGTCTATTAATACATATACATCAAGAGCGCATAAGGCTATTTCAAAATTTGAATGGCAATTTAACAATATACATTAATACATCCGCCACAAATTAATAGCAATATAAGTTTGTGAGGTAAAAAATAATGTTTTGTTGCAACTAATTCGTGGCGGGGTTAGTATGTTATTAATAATCCTCAATTAGACATGTATGTTTACAAAAATTGTTATAAACACAAGTATACGACTAATTGTTAGAGATTAGAGATCTATGTGATGAGATATAGTCTTGAAATGCAAAACATACACGCATTGAATGAAAAGAAAAAAGCTTATTAGGGAAAATTCTAAATTTAAACAAATTTATCAAGAAATTTTTAATAGTTATTTTTAAGTCAAATCATATAATTTTCAATTCATAATTGTTATTTTTCAAGTCACAATCTTTATGAAGTCACAAGACATGCAGTACATATTTTTCCAATCCCACGCTAATTAGGTATTAGCCAATGCAATTAGGTTTGTGATATCTCGTCACAGTTTTAGTTTATTTATTTATATGCAAATTGCAACGAATGTGTACGAAATGTACTGCATGATGCATGTCACTATGCAATAATCGATGGACTAATGTTGACCCTCGGCAAATTAATAAAATATAATTAATCAATAAGCACCAAAAAATATAATCAATCAATGGTCTTAAAAATTGCAACTTTTCTAGCTTACTCCGCACTTCCGCATAATATTATATTGGCATGGAATCTTACATATGTGATATATATACCTCTCAAATTCTCAATCGGTCCCCTTTTTTATTGTATTGCTCAACAGCTATGGAACTTATATAAGCCAATTATTTAATTTACTGAAGTATCTTTTGTGCAGTGGTACAAGATCAAAAGGATTTGCATCCTAAGAAATTTTCTTGTATTTAAGGTTCTTTTAAAACACAACTTTAAACCAGCATCAAACAGAGTAACATCATTAAAAAATTACTTTGTATATTTGTAATGTATGCAATGAGGCTATTAATCAATTTAATATCGAACATGAAACCTAATTGTGTTTTTTCTTCTTTTGTTTTTGTGTATATAAAAACAAAAGGCGTCAAAGTTATATATAATCACAAATTTTACTAACGGCTAATATTTCACATATTTAATAAAATAAAATAAAGATATAAGGAATAGTAGAACATGCCTTCAATAATTTTTATTTTAAATAGAAGAAATAAAAATTATTTACAAATGTATATAAAAAGCATGGTTCTAGAAGTTAGTCAAGGTCATCTCCCTCCAAATATCGACATAAAAATTCCACAATTAGATGCTTGCACTTCAAGTGTACATCATTGTGGATCTCTAGATGACCTAGATCGAAACGAATTGAACACATTTGCAGGTAATTTTTGTTTCCAAAATCTCCCATTATATTCAAATAATATTGCAAATTGTAGATATCATATAATATTAGCTGTATACAAATACGTAATACATTAAATATAAATTACTACTCGAGAGTGAGAGTTAGCTCAAGTAGTTAAAGTTTTTTTCGCGATTTCAAAAGATATTGGAATCGATTTTCACCCCGCCCTTGTGGCTCCTTAGCACAAAAAAAAAAACATATAAGTTACTACTTGTATTTATTAGTGTTAGGTACGAAGTACAATAATATAGGTACCTGCCCAAATGAAGGGCCTGTTTACTTCAAGTTAAAATTCGTTTAGTTCAGTTCAGTTCAGCTCTTTTTTTATTTTGCTACTTATTAATCCTTCATAAAAAAAATTTTATGTTCAGTTCCAATCAGTTCAGTTCAGCTGAAGTAAGTAAGCCCGAAGTAATTATTCTATCTGTATTATTTGAAGTTTGTCATCACGTTATTTGTTGAAATGATGAACATTAATGTCAACATTTGAATCGAGGAAGTATTTAAACTAGTCCATCAATTTGAGCTCAATAATGCTTTATGGGTGAATCAATCCATCGATCTTGATTTTAAAATAAAATATCATACTTAGTACATTATTTATATTACAAAGATTTGAAATTTCCAACAAGCGATTCAACAATATGGAGTAGTCATCGTACACATTTTTTAAGTATAACATGGTTTTAGACAATTGTGGTTGAGAATCACTATGAATAATTCGTAATGCTAATCATTACAGACCAGTCACAAATTCAATTCTTCAAGCATTCTTTCTTTAATACCTATTAATTAAGCTATGTTTTATGGTAATCCGTGGGCATGTGGCGGATAACAAAACTCCTTTAATGGGCGCTTTGATAAATAGGTATGGACTATGAATTATTATAATGACATTATTATAAGAAGAATAGAAGATAATAGGGAATAACAAGGTGGACGAGCTGAGCATGTCAACACGATAAAGCTACGTACAAATTATGGCCTGGGGTCCTTGACCCAACTCAAAAAACAAATAATGAGAAATTTGTATAATAATACCAATTTAGTTTCAAATTAGTTGCAACAATTGTATATTTTATGTCTCATAAATAATACGCAATCGTTGCAAGTAATTTAATTTGAAACGGATATAGTATTGTAATTTAAAAACATTTTCCTATAAAATTAATTTGATAGCTTAACCCTAATAAAGTTTATAAAATATAGTTTGGATTATATTGCTAATGCTTACCAATAGCAATTTTTGTCTTCATAGCTTCACTCTTTTTTTTTTATAAATTGTCATACTTACTTTCTTCTTTTAAAGGAAAAAAAAATCTAATTATTTACAATAATGTCACTTAAATTTTTTTATTCTATTACAAATTATGTAGTCATGTATCTAGAATGAGCAAATCTTGAGTCGGATATCTTATAAATGAAACGTACACATCTTTTCATACATTCCGTCAATAATAATAATTTATAAGAGAAAAACTAAGCGTAGTTATTATCAAACAACTTGACCAAATTTGTGTACTCCATCTCGCCCCAAAGAAACATAGTGACTATCAAGCACGACCGTTAATAACTCTAATTATGTATTTAACTAAATTATAAAAATTATACATTAACATTCCTCATATAAAATAAATGTAACAAGTAATTAAAGACATATGGAGTAATACTCATATAAAACTTTAAAATTTCCCATAATTGAGGAATGGATAAATATAAAGAGTACCGAAGATAAGTTAGAATGATAAAAAAAAAAAAAAAAAAAAAAAAAATTCATTAAAAAATGGATAAAACTACCACTATAGGCTCATAATAGCTGTTGCCTGCCCCAAAAGAGAGCCCCCCCCCCCGGGA